>JAOYMZ010040410.1:0-15293 GCA_025802335.1 Pinguicula primuliflora | reverse complement strand
TCTGGAATGACTGAAGTCATAGAGCTAGTAAAACTGAATACATGGTTCTGGATAGTAGCTCGGAAATTGCAACCTTCAGCAGCTACTACAACTGATTGGATCCGTCTTCCGGCACCTCTATTTACGACATGTACATAGTTATTTTATTTGCTATCCTAGATTAGTTACGAGTATGGAACTGTAGTGGTTATCACTTGTACATAATCTGTTTTTTTAATAGAAGAGATCAATTACCCATAAAAAAAAATTCTTATTCAAAATCGAAGTACTTGTTTTGCAACACTTATTTTTTAGATTAATTTTTTCATTCTCCTTTTTTCACATATTATTTCAAAATGAGTGTTTTAAAACTCCACTTCTCCTTTTTTAGTCAAATTTTTCTTTTTTTGAGAAGTAGGTAGGAGATTACTTTTTTCCACTTCTACTTTTAATGGAAATTTTGTAAATAATTAAATGAATTCACTTTTCACTTCTAAAGGAGAACGAGATTTTATCTATTTTTTTTTCAAAGATTTAGCAAACACTTTAAAAGTTCCAAAAGAGGAGGAGAAGGACTATGAAAATGGGATGGAGAATGAAAATGAAAAGCAAAAGAAAAAATCAAGTAGAGGTACAAAATAGACACTTAGAATTTAGAGGTAAAAAAGTCTATTTATTTATAAAATTGTCATTGAGAGAAAGGAGAAAAAAAAGAACATAAATCCTCCTACAGAAAAATGACTTTTAAGTGGAAAAGCGAGAATTTCAAAATACTCATTGGGAGAAGCGAGATTATTAGTATTTCAAAATACTAATAATAAAATAATTAAAAAAATGGAGAATAACAAAAATAGGAAGTTTTGTAGAAGTACAAAATAAATACTTAGAAGTGTCAATATTGGTCGGATTCCTGTAAAATCATCAGAAAAGAAGTGCATAAAGACTTAAGTCAAAGTGTGAATTATCTGATTATCTTATTATGGTAGCAAGTTTGGTTTATTTAGCTTGGTGTCTTGCCTTATTATAAAAAAAACTCAGACAGTCCTAATATGAGTAAATATATCGATAATTTATTTCATGTTGTTAAGAAAATAAATCGGAACAACCAATTGGATTGGGAAAGCCCTTTACACCCTTATATTATATATATTGATCAACTTACACCTCTATACTATATCTTCTTTTACTTTCATAAAAATACCCTTCACTCCATAAATATTTTGTATCTTACTATTTTTTTTACTAATGATCAAATAGCCTTTTATTTCTTTTAATGATCTTCTACGCAAAGCTGACATAAAAAATAATTGAGCCTACTTTTTCTCCGTTAATGATCTTCTACGTAAAACCTGAGATAAAAATAATATCCACCGTGAATTTGATGAGCTCGTGTGAAGAGTCTTTTGATCATTAATAAAAAATAATGAAATAAAAAATATTTATACAATAGAAGATTCTTTATAAAAGTTAAGGAGATAAATTGATTTTTTGAAGATACATGTTAAAAGTTGATGAATATATATACTGTAATGAGGTAAATTTCAAATCCACTTAACACGACATGTGCGATGAATTGAAAAATAATTCGAATAACTCGCATTTTGTACGGTATTTATACGCTTTTCGGCTGATTGGTGCTTAGCAACTTCTGAGTAGAGAAGGAAAAAGGGAAGAGACAATAATGTCGTCTCCGATGGAGACGGATTCACCGTTGCCGAACGGCAATACGCCGCCGGCCACCACAGCGTTTCCTACATCGAAGCTCGGAAAGCTTGCGGAGAGTCTTAAGCTGGAACATCAGTTGGTTCGCGTGCCGCTCGAGAATTACAAGAAGACGATCCGAGCCCATCATCGGGCGGCGGAGAAGGAGTTCTCAGCCATAATTTCTAGCGCTTGTGACGCGTCTGATTCGGAAATATCGAGGGTTGAAGCTGCCCAACAGCTTAATTCTTTAGTCTCAAGATTGCAGGGACTCAAGAGAAAGGTATTGAATGCTGTTCGGCTTGTCAAAACATCTCTTTCTTTTTTCTCCACACAAGATTTAGTTATGTTATTTTTATAGAATTCGATATTTTTCTCCCAGTAACGTTCTCTGAGAAATTTAGAGATAGTTATTCAGCCAAAGGAGAGATTGGGGAAGTTTCAATTGCTCCAATTCCGTGTTGAACTTATCCAAAGGAAATTGATACGGATCTCTTCCGAAAACTTATTCCAGTGAATGTGATATTGGTCCAATTCGCTTTTCTTTACATTGTCAATAAAGAAGGGAACTGCTGTCAAGATTGTTGAAATTTGGTTACCTTGTTTTAATTTTCCGAAAAGGATAAATGGTGTTTTCTGATATCGTGGGAAGCGAGAATTGTTGTATTCGACTGTTTTATTGATAATTAACAATTAGCAGTTCTCAGTTTGTTAGATAATTATGTGCCTAATGTTTTTCTTATTATCAGCTGGAAGAGGTAAGTCGAACAGAGAACTTGCACGCGCAAAAATGTCGAGCTAGACTGGACCATTTAGAATCTGCCGAGGTGGGAAACTTGAAAGAGTGGAATAGTATCCGCTTGAAGAGAATACTTGTTGATTACATGCTACGGATGTCTTATTACAATACTGCTACACAACTTGCAGAGAGCAGTAGCATTCAGGTTATTGATGAATAGCTATATCATTTTAGCTCCTGATGGCCAATTTTATGCTGAATGCCCTGCTTTTCTTAATGCCCATGTTATAATTTTTTTTCCCTCACATTATCCTCTTACCTCGGAATATGTTATTGATTTTTAAAGAAACAATAGATAACTTATATTGTTTTTCAAAGTAGGATAATGTTTTTAAATATTTGGCCCAGAGCTCTGCTACTAGTCCTCCATGCTGACATCTATATGACGTCTAATTTCCTAGCAGGATCTTGTTGATATAGAGGTGTTCCATGAAGCCAAAAAAGTTATTGATGCTCTTCAAAGTAAGGACTTGGCCCCTGCTCTAGCTTGGTGTTCTGACAACAAATCCAGGCTTAAGAAGTCTAAGGCAATGACATCCTTCTACCTTTCTCACTTGAATTATTTTTCTTCTTCTCGGCACTAGTCCCTACTGGCTGTGGGTCAAAAGATAACTATATTTACTGCTTTCCTGCTAGATATTTTGATACCTCATTAGACTGAACATGTGGTTAGTTGTTGAACAACCTTCAGGTTTTGGATTAAGTTATTAGAGCTGTTTGCTAGACGATCAGTTCAGGAGAGCGTCAATTCTCTTAATAACTGCTAATAATATTTTGCCTGAAATCTCCATCACATGACCTGAACACTGCTGAACTTATCATATATGAGTTACAGTCAGTCTACCCAACTGAAAAATCGCTAGTTGATACATGTCCAACTTTTAAAGGAAGTCAGACTCGCTCTCCTCTCAAACGAGTTTGAATTTTAAGGAGTTCTTCATTAGACAGTGAATGCTCATTATTTCCTGGCAGTCACATTGGTAATAATTGCATGATTTTCCGGAGTTACTTGCATTCTGTATATTCACCTCTGTTTTATGGATGGCATATTTGGTCACTGTTTAATTTGTTTATTGTATTACTTTGTCACTTTGCATTGAATGCTTGTGTATTAAGAACTTTACAAGTAGAACTACTTTGTTTCTGCTTTACTGTCATCTGTAACTTTCCATGTGTTGAACATTACTGCAGAGCAAAATTGAGTTCCAGTTAAGATTGCAAGGTTTCGTTGAGATGGTAAGATCCGAAGACAACGTGCGAGCTGTATCATATGCGAGGAAGTATCTGGCACCTTGGGCAGCTACCCACATGAAAGAATTGCAGCGAGTAATGGGAACTCTTGCGTTTAAAAGTAACACAGAATGTGCACCTTACAAGGTAAAGTCATTTCCTTTGTTTTGTTTCCTTGTGTCCTGTTACCTCGGGGACTTCAATGATCTGCATTTCTGGAAAATCCTACAAATCCTATAATTGTGTCTGCTTAATCCATTTGAAATGGCAATGATTTCATTTCTAGCATGCTGAGTTCTTCCATGTGTCAGTTCCTTAATGCAATGTCAGAGTAGAATATTTACATTCAAGGGTTAATTTCAGTTGTCAGATAAATTCCGAGTCGTAATTTTTCTATAGCAATTTCAACTTACGGAATTTTTTTTTCTCGATTAGCTAACTCAGATTTCTTATCGGCATTTCATTTCACATGATACATTTTTCTTCTTGTTATTGTTCAGGTGCTATACGAAGACAAGCAATGGGGTTACCTTGTTGACCAATTTAAGCAGGAATTTTGCAGATTGTATGGCATGACTGTTGAGCCACTCCTGAACATTTACCTGCAAGCAGGGTTATCTGCATTAAAAACACCGTATCCTTATTCCTTGCTGAAGTTATCATGTGTATAGTTGTCAAATTGTGATTCGAATTATTCCAAATGCATCTGTCTACCCAATTGGCTTTCCCTTGACATTCCTAGATTTTGCTATGAAGCCGATTGCACAAAGGACGATCCGCTATCACAGGAGAGCTTTCGCCAGTTAGCTACACCGCTTCCTTACTCGAAGCAGCATCACTCAAAACTCGTATGTTTCATTAGCAAAGAAGTAATGGATACTGAGAACCCACCTCTTGTTTTGCCAAACGGCTATGTTTACAGCACCAAGGTATCATTCGCTATTCCACATTCCGCAGCTGCAGAGATCATGTATTGTATGTTCTGCTAATCGTTGCATCTGATCCGCAGGCTCTTGAAGATATGGCAAATCAAAACCAGGGCAAGATCACATGTCCAAGAACAGGTCTGGTCTGCGACTACACTGAACTGGTGAAAGCTTTCATCTCATAAGGTAATAGGCATGTATCATGTCTTTACTTGTAAATGATACACAATAAGGATTATTGATTTGTAATTGGTGTTTTTCATTAGCTAAAACAACTCAAACTTTGGGACATAAATTCAATGTGTACAATATATTACCCCACCCCACCTCCAACATTTATTTCAACTTTGAAATAAATTGCTTGTGTACATGTATCATTTCTTTGTTCGATCGCCTCCTTTTGTTCTTGGTCCCCACCGAGAGTGATATATAGTAGAGGATCATGAGAAGAACATTCAGGCAGTAGGAACCCCCATTTGCCATTTGGTGAGATCAGTAATCGCCTGCTGCTGCAGCACATCAATTCTAGTAGTCACGCACGAACCACGGCTGGTCTTAATCCCAGCGATGTGTTGAGGCCGTCCAGCACCTTCATATTCACATCGCTCGGCACCGCCGCCAGCGGCATCCCGTCGAATATCTAAATGCCGCGCATGAAACACTTGACAGGATCATCAAACTCATTCTACAACACACTCTCGTACGGATATTTCACATGAGACAGGTAACTGACAGATCCAGTACATTGAAATCCTATCCCGATCGATGAAGAAGCTGTTGAATAGCAGGAAATAGGCCAGTATCGACGACTCTGGAGTGGAACGTGACGAAGGAGCTCCCCACCACAAAGATAATGAGGGCATAGAAGAGGAAGATGCCCTTGTGGCCCAAATAGATTGGGGAAGAAATATAGCTTCATTATCTATACTAGATATAAGGTGTCACCATTTTTCATTATTTATGAGGTGTTACTATCCAATTTTTTCTACATCACTTTTGCATCACTTATAAGGTGTCACTATCAATTGGGCGAAATATTGGAGTGTTTGATGAAATGTTGGACTAGATTTTTTAATACTAAATTAGGCACTGACACATTATCGAGTAGTGTAAAAGTGGTGTCAAAAAGAGGTGTCTTATGACATTTTTTAGAGAGAATATCTATCTCAATGTACCACACCATGCGATTTGTTAAAAAATCATACCACAAATGATTTCTCTCTTAATGGTAGTTATAGCGATTGACAAAACTAGTAAAAACTCGAGAAAACGATAAACCAAATGATACCTTATATGATATTTTTGTTGAACCATTTTTCTTGCAAAATTTCTAATATTATCAAGATGTAAAAAACTTGCTCTACCATCTTTTGAGTGCACCGTATCAAGGTTATAGTCAGGAGTATGGGGTCGATTACTCAGAAGTATTGCACCCGTTGCCAGATTAGACACTGTACGCCTCATTGTCGCTCATGTTGCCCTTCATTCCTGGCCCATCTATCAAATTGATGTGAAATCCGCATTCCTTCACTGGAATCTTGATGAAGAAGAGTTCATAACTCAACCACCCGATTATGAACAAGTGGGGGAGGAAGACAAAGTAAACCAAACTAAACCAAACATACCCAGTAAATCCCGCTCTTAGGTAGGGTCTGGGGAGGGTAAGATGTACGCAATCTTACCCTCACCCCTCAACAGGATGGGGAGATTGTTTTCGTGGAGACTCTCAGCTCGAAAAAAAAACATAGTCATAATACTAGTAATAATAGTATTAATCACAGTAATAATAGTAATAATCCTAATAATAGTGGTAATAATAGTAATTATTATAACAATAATAGAATGAATAAGTGGGGAGGAAGACAAAGTATATCGCCTTAAGAAGGACTTAAACAAGCACCACATACTTTGCATAGCAGGATTGAGACCTATTTTGAGACGGAAGGATTTCACAAATGTCCATATGAGCCAACCTTGTTTGTTAAAGAAGCTGCTGGAGGTAAATGTTTGATTGTTTGTTTATACGTTGATGATCAAATTATTTTTGGAGATGCTGTTGAGTTACTGGATTCTTTCAAAACTCAACGGCATCTGAATTTTCCATGACGGATCTTGGAAAAATGAGGTTCTTTTTGGGGATTGGAGTCATGCAAAATCAGGAAGGCATCTTTATTACTCAACATAAGTATGCACTTGACATACTCAGAAGGTTTCAAATGGAACATTGTAATCTTGTTGATAATCCTATCGTTCCTAGCTCTAAGCTATCCAAGGATGCAGCAGGAGTACCAACTAATCTCACTACAGATAAGCGGCTTGTTGGATCATTAATGTATTTTACCACTACTCACCCAGATTTGACGCACAGTGTAAACCTCATTAGTCGGTTCATGGAGCATCCCACTAAAACTCATCTTCTTGCAGCCAAGCGCATTCTCTTTTTTTTTTTAAACTCTTGCTTTTATTGTTAATGGACAAGCAAGTGCATTCTTACATATGTGAATGGAACCCCAGATTATAGAATCTTCTATAAGAGTGGAAAGGATGCCACATTGATTGGTTACACAGATTCAGACTATGCGGGTGATCAAGATGATCACACAAGTACTTCGAGCTATGTATCCATGTTCGGTTTAGGTGTTGTCTCTTGGTCCTCAAAGAAGCAACCAGTTGTCTCTCTTTCAACAACAAAAGCTGAATTTATATCCGCTGCTTCAAGTGCCTGTCAAGTTGTTTGGCTTAAAAGGATTCTTCATATGCTGCATCAAGACTAATAGGAGCCAACCACAGTTTACTGTAATAATGTATTTGCCATCAAGTTATCCAAAAATCCAGTAATGCATGGGAGAAGTAAGCGTATTGATGTCAGATTCCATTTCTTAAGGGATCTGGTGCGAGACAAGGTGCTAGAGTTAAACTTATTGTCCTTCAAACCAGCAAGTAGCAGATATTCTCACTAAACCTCTCAAGCTTGAATCATTTATTGTCCTGCGAGAAGCTCTTGGAATGAAGTGTCTCCTAAAGTAAGCTGAACACCATGTCCGGCTTAGGGGAGGCAATATTGGGATCAAGTCTGCAGGTGAGGAAGACACAATGAAGAATCAGTCGTATGTTTCAGTCTGGATAGTTGGTTGATTATGTCAAATGTAGAATTAGTCTAAGAGTCGTTCCTTAGTTTTAGGAGCACATATTGTATTCTGTTTGAGTCTGTAATTCAAGGCTATTTAACAGCCATCTTTCACTCCAGTTCAATAAGAGATTTTCTCCTCCAGTTGATATTACAAAGATTCATTCTGCTCATATACAATCTGTTTGTTCATTTAGCCAGAACATTCAACCATTCTTAACGGTGTTGACACTTTCTCTGGATGAGTTTCAAAGGCAAAAGTCATCTCATTAGTATTCGAGAAAGTGTTGGGTGATTCCTGAACGGCTAGTGCATAGGTGGCCTAGGCACCCCTAAGCGGGTGTTTAGGCAGCATTCAGACATGGCGAAAGGACCGGCCAACGCTTAGATGATATCTAAACAGCCTAGACGACCACCAAAACATCTGATGCAGCATGTATGTTCGTAGCTTTTAATTCGTGATTCACAATGAAAGATAAAATACAAATGGTAACAGGGAGTGTAAGACTGCACTGAAAGCATGGAATATGAAGCAAAATGCAACAACAAAAAAATCTCGTGTGGACATCATCTCCAAATCAGCCCTTTTTTTAACTTTAATTTGGGAGAATACATAAAACATCTATTCTGAAATAAATGAACCGAGAAATATTTCAAAAGAATAGTATTATACTGTGTCTTCGTACAGTTCAAGGGGGATTCAAGATTTTCTCCTAAATCTGAGTTCCAAAACTGAATAAAACTACTGTTGCTAAGTGCATGCCATTAATTAACAATTAAAGAAAAAGGCCAATACCCGAAATCTAAACAAGTTCCTTTCCTACAAAACAAAACTGCACGTTATATGACACACACTTACACAATGAATTCTCAGTTCTTTCCCTAAATTCCATGGGCAGTCACAGTAACCGACGTATCTGCTGTGTTTCTTTTCTGAGTGACTGAAGTTCTTTCATAATCTCAGCCTGATTTTCAAGGATCAATCCCATGATACTGGACATCTCCATCTGAATAGTGTTTATTCATAATGTTAGGGAAAATCAACAAATATGGGAGTGAAATCAGATAATTACCTCATGCGTGTGGAATTGCCTTAATGTCTCTACGTGGAGATTAATAATATCTTCATGAATAGATTTCCGAAACAAAGATAGAGTCTCTTCCAGTGTATGCTGAAAAAGTTGAAGAGTAAAAGAAGTTCCTTGCTGTGTGTCCGACTCTGACGAATTTCTTTGCAACTCAACCCCACCACCCTGCCACATGATTAATATGGAAACACATCACGAAAAAATGTTTTCCCTGAATCATAAGACACGGAGAAAATTAGTATTGTAACATACATTGGTAGTTGCATGTCCAGCAGTTCCTGTGTCAGGTATCATTTCAGGCCTCGACGGTAAACTATTGAGAACTTCTCCCCTAGTTTCTAATCCAGATTTCTTGGATTTTGGCGATGACGCTGAAAAAGATGGAGCATCACTGATGGATGATGCATTTATTCTCTCGGCATAACTGGAGAATTTTCTAGGAAGAGACAAAGCTGTGCCCAGAGTATCAAAGTTAGCCTGCCCTGTGTTTTTCGTCGTACCGAAAGGAGATGCAATAGTTTCTGACAAGCCTAATGAAGTTTCTTGACTGGGAATTTCACGGGGGTGCAAATTGGCCACAGTTAGGACTGATGTTGAACTGCTTGTTTTCTGACTCGCGGGCAGACTACTTTGTAATCCAGACAGCAGTGATCCAGACGATGAACTGGTTGTTGTTAATGCTGCAAAACGGGAAAGCCTGTTGATCGTTGGGCGATGCTGAATATATTTATCTGATAAATTTTCACCACCCCACGCTTCAGGGGGAGTTATTGAGGTTGTGTCATCACTAGATGTAGATGAAGGTGTGGATGCTAACTGTGAGAATGTAGAACGAATATCATCCTGCAAAAGCTCCAAACCACATCAAAATATCATGGAAGGAAAGATACTCGAAATAGCAATCAAAACTTGCCTATGACTAATGAATGAACCATAAAATTCATCAACAGCACCAACTTGAGTGTAGTTGAGCAAACACACACTAATATACCACTTTGCTTAA
This sequence comes from Pinguicula primuliflora, assembly GCA_025802335.1. Classification (NCBI taxonomy): domain Eukaryota; kingdom Viridiplantae; phylum Streptophyta; class Magnoliopsida; order Lamiales; family Lentibulariaceae; genus Pinguicula; species Pinguicula primuliflora. The sequence goes on along the minus strand of JAOYMZ010040410.1, from coordinate 5,440 downwards.
GTGCAAATAAAATTCTAACTGATATGCAATTTCATTCCTTAGCGTAAGCAGCTCCTAAACAATAAATCAAAATTAAGAAAAGTCATTAGGGAGAATCGGTACGAGCAACCTGCTTGTAGGAGAAGTTAGATTTCCAGTCAAAAATTGGATGCCTCTGATTAACCCCAGCCTCCTGAAATCCAAACATCCGAGAAGGTTGTTGGAGAGAAGGCTTTCGATCATCATTTTTCTTTGAATCAGGAACAACATCCCACATTTTATCTAGACTAGGTGTAATTGGTTGAACTTCCACAAGAGGGGAGAACACCTCCATATCATCCTTGAAGTTGTAACTTCCAGGTGGATGCAACCTTCTGAGGGTTACACCAGTCAACAAGCTGCTTTTATGAGGTGTTTCCTCTGAAAAAGTTCAGCTAAGTGCATTTGATGTCGATCAAACACAAAAAAAAAAGGAAAAAAAAAACACCAGAGGTACCTGAATGGTTAGGATTGCAAGATCCCGAAACTGCCGAAGACATTGAAAGAATGGATGAAGCCTTAGAAGGAAGTGGATCGGGCATAACAATCGAGTCCCCTAGATCACCTTCCAAGAGAACGCGTTCATCTGTACAGTTGTCTTCATTTACTGTTGTGGGCTTTGACCTTTGCCAGCACAAATTCGTGACAGCCTGATGAATAGAGAATCAGAATTCATAAATGAACAGAAGCCAGGTTCACGAAACACAGACCCAAGAAACATGGAAACTCCAATGCAATAGCAATAACAGACAAAACTTCAATATCTCTCCTTCCACGAGTCATCATGCTCGATTGAAAAACTTAATTTCCTTGGCTGATGGTGGGAGCGTAAGTACTCCTTATCATCATTCATGGTTACCAGCTTACCACATTGTTATTGTTGATTAAATAGTTCATAATTCATGTGACTTTAAAAAATTGCAGTGCAGTATTTTCTTCAATAAAATATTAATAACTCTTTATCAATTCACGTTCATTGATTATAACCCGTATTCTGTATATTCATTAGGAGTATATATAATGAGAAATTTATTCATCTAATAGACAAATCAGACCGAGTAGATACCTGACAAGTGAACTGCAATTCACTAAATATTACATTACATGGTAAGTGGAGAAATCAAAATGCAAGAGATAGAAAACTGGATTCATTGACGAGGTTTTTTTTATTTTTTATTTTATTTTTTTTTCTTTTTTTTCATTGACGAGGTTGAAGAAATCAACAAAGTTGCAAGAAGATGGTACACAGTTATGATAGAATATTTTCTTTTGCGGAAATCTTAAAGATATACTGCCACATAAAAACCTCCAACCACTTTTTGATAAGCAAATCATCCAAGCACTTATTACCACGAAAGTCAGAATCACCTCAGAGTTTCCATATGCACAAAGTACAGTCACTGGTTGTGGTTTCCCCCGGATATCATAGAATGCAACCTGACCAGTGCTTGTACCAGCTGCCAAAGTTAATCCATCATCAGTGATCGCCAGGGAGGAAAAAGGTGTCTCATAAGCAATGCAAGAAGACGGCTTCCTGGACCCTGAGTCAAAAGTGTACAACTTCATATCCAGACCAACACTAGCGATAATCTGCAAAATACAGAAAATAAAATATTTGAAGAATGGAGATTACAAATTTATTAATTCCATAATATTAAAGCTTTAAAAAAATATTATTTTGCTTACCCAAAAAAAAAAACAGAAGAAAAAAATTGCAAGTCAGAGTGATTAACAACACCTTGTCATTACATGGTGAAAAGCTAACACTAGATATTGGAGCTGAATGCTGCTTTAACCAAGACACCTGTGAAATGCGAAAAAGTTTTATTACACACATAAAAGTAATAACCCCATCTCTGTGGTAAGGAGCAACAAAAATGTAATAAGTTCATCCATTATTTAATGCTGATCAGGTTACATAATGGATAATGAGGAAGTAATGATTCGGTATAGAAGGCTTATCATACTTTAGTATCCTAGAGTTGTTAACAGACCTAAGTATCTAACTGATTCGGGCCCCTTGCCTTGAACATGATAAATAATGATCGCAAGAGACACAGCAAATAATATTTAACCATACAGTAATTCAACATCAAATCTGAAGCAAAAAAATGACAACTTGATGCAGAGACCAACCATTGATTGCTTTATATAAAGTGAACCAATAAAAAAGAAGAATGACCCCTCTGCCCATAAGATAAGGAGTATTAACAGCAGAAATAATGTTTCATGGACCAACAATCATTTGTATAGCTGTATGATATCTTGCAATAACAACAAATATAGCTACACAAAAATTTCAAGGCCACAAACACAATAGGCAGAGGCGTTAGGAGAACGCATGGCATGTTAGACACAATCAACAATTGAATAGACCGGATAAAATGAGAAGACGCAGACATTAAATAATACTGCAGCGATAGAATGCTTATGCAATTTTTTTAAATTTCATATACAATTGTGATTCCTTCTATTCCCCAGGTTCGTTTCAACTGATGAAATGCATGAGAAAAAAAATGCATGAGTTTATATTCTATAGATGATTCTGTCTAGGTCACTAGGTGAATAACTAAAAATGATTTCTATATATATGTAATTTTTCATATTTTTTATTGTTGAATAAAATTTAACCGATACCGGCAGAAGATCCGAATTTTCTTGAAACTGAACAAACAAACTTTCTAGGACGCACAAATCTATCAAAATATGTCAATAAACAACAAACTAAAAACACTAAGTTCCTTCATAGATTCATTATTTTATACGGAAGAGCAGCAAATAAAAGCAAAAACTAATTTATAGTTACATACATGAGAAACAATAAGGAGAAGGCGCTCGATTTTCTTTTCCTTCGTAGAACCAACTGATTTTATATAAAAAAAACAATCTCCAGTAATACACGGACATGATACACTTTAGCCAAGAAACAACAGGGGAAATAATGTAAACCTAACCTTTGGGATGCAACCAGTTGCATCCCACAGGTGGATGGATCCATCATCACCAGCTGTAACCAAAAGATGCCGGCTTATACGAGAGTAATCAAGAGCTCCCAAAACCTGTCAAACCAACTATTAAATAAATGAAGTGAAAGCAAGTATATCAAAATACATAAACTGCTAAATATTTTTTAATGTAATGTGATCAACCTGTCCTTCTGGGTCCCTTCGTTCAGCTGACTTTGTGCCAGAAGCAAGATTGTGAAGTATAAGATCTCCTTTACGGCTTACAGAAGCTATATACTCATCTTTGCAGTTGTACATTGCACCTGTTATAGTATCAGTATGGCCTTTTAATGATTTCACACAGCGGCCATTTTGCAAATCCCATATTCGTACAACATGGCCACTGCCACCAGAACAAAGATATCTGGACCCTTTATTACTGAAGTTGATGGTTGATATGAATTCTGAAGACTTGCCAATTCAAGAAGAATTGTGAGAGGAATAACCATGACAAGATTAATGTGCAATAATTTTCCAGATTAATACACACGTTATATACTTGAGCCATTCAAACATCATGTATAATGAAGGATGGTTTTACTTTTTTTAAGAAAAAAAGTTCTAAGTAAACCATACACCACAATGGATTATAAAGATCGGAATACTGACAGACACTATCTTCATTTGATTGATCTATTTTAAATTCATGCGGAGCATCAAGCTTCAAAATAACTATTGGTCATACATCAATTAGGTATCAGCATGAAACCATCAAATTAGTGACAACATAATAATGGAAATCTTCGACACACCAAAACAACCAATCTCTATTCAAAAATTTACATTGACGGTTTCTCCCTCACATTTTTAGCAGGCACAGTCCACAAGCTACGACCATTTTTCCTCCACAATGATATTTTACCATCTTCACCAGCACTGGCCAGGACGAAATCTGAAAATCAAGAAATATAAAGAGGCAAGGACGGCATTACCAATTGCTCGAGCTGACAAAATTATCATCATTATGTTGAAAGCATACAAAATTACTATGTCACTAACTGTTGTGATTCCACTTGACAGAATTTACACGTAAGCCAGGAGATGGAGTATAAGTGAGTACGCATGGGTTCTGCGGCTCCACGGATACGTCGAACAGCTTCACGGAGTCGCCGCCGCTTGCCGCCAGAAGCAACTTGCCTGATTCCATCGAATTGACTAGTCCACAACACAGTCGATTCAGAGATTTAACCAAGATGTCAGATTTTCGGAAATGTCGGTGTGAGAGAGCAAAATCAGGAAAGGAAAAATTCAACTTCCAATTAATACTAAACTTCCGACTAATGTAATAACATTCATTCCCGCCGTCCCCACCACCGTTACGATTTTCTGGTCGTCAGAAGATACAGATCTACATTTTTCTTCTATTCTCCCCCATTCTAGGCTCAATTTTTCCTGAAACACATTCAAAGAGAGCGAGGGAGACCGAGAGCATCAACAGGCACAGCGTGAATAGGGCAGATCTAATCTGTGTTCTATTTTTGAAAGTGCGTTTGATTCTGAATTCTAGCTGATTTATGGACATGATTATTTAGTTCTCGGTATGGGTCATGCATTTTGGTGTGAGAATTTCAATTCCGTGATCTGAATGTTCATTCTCTAGATTAATTCAGTCAATTTGTGGTTAAGAGACAAGAATACAGGCCGCAGCCTGCGTTCGGTGACCCGACACCTATAGTCGTGATTACCGTGCTTGGTCGATTAACCCGACTCCTTGATTCTACGTATTTATATTATATACGTTGCTCTGTTTTCTATTATTTGCAGATGAAGCTGGCTTTATTTTATAAGATTGTAAATCTTGATGAAGTAAAGGATCTTCCAGAGCTTATAGGAAGAGGTATCGCCTGTAGTTTGAGAGCTATTCAATTCTAGGAGAACCTATCGATTGCATCTTTATTAGATCTCATTCACACTAGATATGGTCTTAGTAGAGATACAATAGATTTAGTTTTGTAGTACAATCCCAAAAGGAAGTTCGACCATGCAGCAGAGTCTACCATTTTTCTGCATGACGACGGCGATGTTGTGGGATTTTTAAACCAACGTGAAAATAGGGATTCAACGAGACACACCTAGGAAGTTGTTTTGCGTCCAAAGGGAGTAGCAGAATGAATGCAGGCTGGCTCCATGGTTATGCCGAGACATGAGTCCGTGACAATTGATGTCGCAACGGGTGAGACCAAAGCTAACGGACTGGTTGTACGTCAGCTCAACGTTAACGAGATAGAAGTCGGGATGAACAATCATGCCAAGTCATCTTGTGTAGATGCGTTTGTAGCAGCAAATGAATCTGACACGAGATCACACAGTCTTAACTTGCCAGCGCCGGACTTCACATGTGTGCATGATGAGGAAGAATTTCGCGGCATACATCTCCATGTCGTTCCCATCAATGCACTTTTTCCTCCCCCAAAGGT
>JAOYMZ010040399.1:0-15293 GCA_025802335.1 Pinguicula primuliflora | reverse complement strand
CAAACAGATACGGAGAGATGGGGTCACCCTGCCGAACCCCCCTCCTTGGCTTAAATTCGGGTCCTCTCAAACCCTCCTAGATTATTTGAGTAGAGCTGGTTTCCAGAGAAGACATGATCACACTGATGAGCTTCCTGGGAAATCCAGCATCTTGAAGTGTTTCACAGATAAAGGCCCAATTAACCTTATCAAATGCCTTGGCCAAGTCAATTTTAATCGCCATAAATTCGGTTGCCCCTTTTCGAGTTCTCATGGAGTGGATAGCCTCCTGGGCCACAATAATATTTTCCGTAATAGACCGCCCATGTATGAAGCTAGATTGTTCTGGGGAGATTAATAGAGGCATCACCGGCTTAAATCGGTTTGCAATAAGTTTCGTGATGACTTTGATAGATATGTTGATCAGACTTATCGGCCTATAATGTCCAAAATATTCCGGAGTGTTGAGTTTCAGAACAACCGCCACCATTCCTTTGTTTGCCTCTTCGGGGACCGTACCTGTCATAAAAATCTGCAACAAAAATTCAGTTAAGGAGGGTGAGAGAACATCCCAATTATTTTGGAAAAAACCTGCCGTGAATTCATCTGGCCCGAGAGCTTTATCGGGATCCATCTCAAAGAGCGCCTATCTGATCTCTTGCAGATTCAGCTCCTGATTAAGCTGAGCCAGGTAATGACTCGGAATAGGTGGGAATCTTCCAGATACGGGGTAGTCAGGAGTTGCAATCCAAGGCGTCTCTGCCGCAAACACCGACTTATAGTGCTCAGTAGCTGCATGGACTAAAACATTCCTATCAGAGCACCAAGAGGAATTCGGCAACAGAATCCGTCTACCCCCTATCCCTCTCAACTTTATCTTGTGAAGTGAGTGAAAGTAGGATTTGGTCCGGTCGCCTAATGTAACCCAATTACAACGAGCATTCTGCCTCCTCAATAGCTCCTCTCGGGTGAGGATCTCCTCAAATTCCAGTAGTAGTTTGGACTCCAACTTCCTGAGATAGGCTGAGGGCTTTTCCTCAATGGCCTTTTGCAACCCCCGAATACGGCTCGTGAGCTTCCTTTTGGCGCGATAAATGTCACCAAAATGGTTCTCTTTCCAGTCAGGAATAGCATCCGATAAGGCTGTGAGGGCCGCGGTAAGGGGCAGACCTCGACACCAGTGAGATACAAACCACTCCTTCCAATGGGCATGTGTTTCCCATGTCTTCAAATACCTGAAATGATTGGTCCCTGACCGCGATCTATCCCTTGTTCCAGTAGATATCAGTAAAGGCGAATGATCAGAGCATACCCTGGGCAGATGCAATACACCACAATTAGCGAACATGTTAAGGAAGGCGCAGTTGGCAAACCCCCAGTCTAGGTGTTCGTGACATGTACCACGCCTCCAGGTGAAGCGAGAGCCCATAAAACCCAATGAAGTGAGATCAGAGTATTCCACCCAATTCCTGAATTGACGACAACCCGTGGAGAATTTGCCTCCCATTTTATCCGCACTCGTCATAAATGCATTAAAGTATCCTGCCAGAATCCAGGGCTAGGGGTGTTGTCGGACAGAAGAGCCAATTCACTCCATCCTAGCCCTCCTTCAGTGAGTGGAAGGCATATACTTCGCTAAGATTTCCAATGCACCTTTTTTTGTTGTCCAGTCATCCCCAATAAAAATCTGTCATGGAGCATTCCAATGTGTTGAGAACACTAACTGGAGGATCCAGAACTGACAGCAAATATATAGGCATGCTTGATAGTACATGTTTGGTTAAAATCAGTTGTCCACCGTTTGACAAATGTGAAGCAAACCATCCATCAAGTTTCTGCTGTAATTTAACAATGAGTTGAGAGAATAGAGCAGCGTTTTTTCTACCTGTGTATAGGGGAGCTCCAAGATATTGCGCAGGAAGTGGAGTGTGCTGGTATCCAGTCCATTGGGAGATGAGATTCCTTCTGGTGTCTGATACCTTGCTTGATAGAATAAAGCTGCTTTTAGAGACATTTATCATCTGTCCTGAACATTTCTCATAGTTGCGAGGGCCTTTAGGACCGCATCTAAAGCCATTTTTGAGTCTCGACAGAACACAATCAAGTCATCAGCATAAGCGAGGTGGGATATGATAGGACAACCATGTGAAATACTGTAGGAATAAGATGGGTGCTTATTCATTTGTGCATTTAGATTTTTGCTAAATACTTCTGAAGCGAGGATAAATAGTAGAGGAGAGAGGGGATCTCTTTGTCTGAGTCCTCTAGTGCTTTTGAAGTATCCATGTATAGGCCCCCTCTGGATGGAGAAATTACAACTAGAGACAACCCTCCAGATTCTGTCAATAATTTGTTCTCCAAATCCAAATGATCTCAGGACTTTCACGAGGAATAACCAGGATACTCTGTCAAAAACCTTCGCCATATCCAATTTTAGTGCCACATTATTACCTCTAGCAGGTTTATGAAGGTAGTGTATCATTTCCTGAGCCAATAGTATGTTATCTGTTGTACCCCACCCGGCCACAAAACCACTTTGTTGTGGTGAGATGAGGTGGGGAAGGATCTTACTAATTCAGGTGGAAAGTATCTTGGAGATAATTTTGTCAGCGAAATTGCATGAGCCAATTGGACGAAAGTCTGAGCATGAGGTTGGAGGAGTTACATTAAGGATCAGACATAACAAGGTGCTGCTATAAGTTCCAGGTAGTTTCTCTCCTGCAAAGAAAGAAGTCACTGCTTGGAAAACGTCATCCTGTATAACGTCCCAGCATGATTGGAAGAATGCTCCATTGAAACCATCCACTCCAGCAGCACTATCCCTGTTCATGTGAAAAACAGCTTCTTTAATTTCGGATAGGTCTGGCCAAGCATTTAGAATGTCATTCATATTATCATCCACCAAACGTGGAATGGCAGCAAGCATTGTATCATCCCGTACTACATTTTTTGCTGTAAGATGAGTAGCATAATGCTTAGACAGTAGCTCCTTAATTTCTGACTTGTCATTTATCCATATACCATTCTGATTTTTGAGTTTCAGTATGGGTGGTTTGTGTCTGGCTTTCTTCACAGTGGAATGGAAGAAAGTTGTGTTCTTGTCTCCCTCTCTCAGCCATTTGATTCTGAATTTTTGTTTCCAGTATATTTCCTCAGCCAATTGGTGTTTAGTATATTCTGCTCTTGCTCGATATAAAGTCATTCTTGCCTCCTCTGTTGGTCTGTTATCATAGGCAACCTCTAAGGACAGCAGGTTGTCTTCAGCATCCCTGAGATTCTGGAAAACATCACCATATTTTTATTTGTTCCATACTCGGAGTTCAGAGCGAAGCCACTTTAGTTTGAGCCCCAATGTGATCAGTCCAGACCCAGATATAGATGCATTCCATGATTGAGTAATAAGCTGTTGAAAATCTTGATGTAGTAGCCAGAACTCCTGGAATTGGAACCGTGATATGTTGGGGATCGAATTGATTCCAGTGGTGTGCACAGGATTATGATTGGAACAGAGTCTGTTTAAGTGCTTGACTACACAAGCTGGAGCAGTTTGCAACCAGGCATTAGATAATAAGATCCTGTCCAGCGTTTGAAGTATTCTGTCTTCACCAATTTGGTTATTTGACCATGTAAACTTATTTCCAGTATACCAGCATCTTGCAGATTGCAAGAGTGGATGGTTTGTTGAAAGTCTGATGCAGTGCCCATTTGGATAGGTAATCCACCAATTTTTTCATCAGAAAATAAGATAATATTGAAGTCTCCACCGACTAACAAAGGAGCATTGATACCTCACAGCTGTTGACACATATCTGACCATAAGGGAATCCTTTCTGACCTAGCATATTTGGTATACACGCCTCCCAGATAGAAAGTTAACTCAGTCTCTACATGCTGTACTTTTAATAACATCAGCTGGACAGAATCAAAGATTAGTTCTATATCCCAATGTTGAATCCAAAAGCACCAAATGGTACTGCTAGTATTTGAGCAACCTCCAAAGAATTTGAGTTCATCCTTCACCTTCACCAATTGTTCTTGACATTGCATGGGCTCCAGCATCATAAGAATGGACAGTTTGTATATTTTAATGAGTTTCTTCAATCTAATAAGAGTAGGAGGATTATTGATACCTCGTGTATTCCAGACCAAGGTTGATATATTCATTGTTGGTTTTAAGATCTGGGTGGATGGATTGTAGTACTCCTTGGTTTTTCGGATATATCTTCTTTTCTGTTTTGTTTCTGGCAGAACCTGCCAATTGTCTTTGGTAGGGAGTATTTCCTCCGTTTCATCCTCGAGGTCAGCCTCTGCTGCATCCTGTGCTGCTGGGTTGTATCCCACATTTTTTTATACTAGTAAATCAGATTTGTATTCTGAGATTGAGACCTAGTTTAGAGCATTTTCATCTTCCTCAGTTTCATATAATACATCCATTTGGTTCTCCTCTTCTTCATAGTGTTGAGTATCAGAGTTTTGCATTGCAGCCGATGTTAGAAGATCTTTTTTTGCTTGTTTTTGGCAACTTTTTTTTCTTTCTTGCTGCTAGATGAACAACTTATATTGGTAAGGACCTTTCCAACTTCCTTATTGCTTTCAGAGGGTTGTTCAGTGAGGATGTTTGCTGCAGGTGACAACACTTTCTCTGTTGGGAGGGGCCTGGGGATAGTTTGATCTGCCTCATTGTCCTCAGATACAAGATAAGAAATTGATTAGCTGTGAGCACAATATTAACATTTTCCTGAGTTTTAGATAAATTTGTAAGAGGCTTTGCTGCAGATAAAGGGGAAGGATTGTACCTTATTCGGAGGCTTCAACCAATAAATTGGCTTCCACCTCCTTGTTAGATGAGACCACCACAAGTTGTGAGAAGTTCACAGCCTTGTTGGCAGTCGAGGCAACCGGACGATAGACCTCTTTTCATTTCTTATTAGTTTTAATCTGATGCTGGTCAGCAGTTTTTGCTTGAGGGTGCACAGTAGCTTTTACTTGGAATGGAGCTGGAGCAGAGTTAAGAACTTGAGTATCCGGATGTAATATCTTGCATTATTCTTTGTTGTGGCCTTGTATCAAGCAGTGTGAGCAATATAGTGGCGCTTTCTCAATATGAAGTGGCTGCCAAAAGCTCTTAAATCCTTCTGTTTCCACATAGATGCGTTCATGAGGTTTGGTCAATAAATCCATTTTAACACAAACTCGAGCTAAATGAGGCCTTGTTAATGTAGCAGTGACTGCATCAATCTTAACCGGGTTGCCAACAGCACGAGCAATAGAATATATTGCATCCTTTCTATAAAGATGAATAGGTAGATTCGGCAATGAGATCCAAATAGGAGCAATATGGGATTCAACATCAGCTTGGAAATCAAGGGTCCATTTGAATACACGCATAGGGAATTTTTCTAGGGACCAAGTTTCTCTCATCCACATTCTATTTCTATCTTCCTCATTGCTAAATCTCATCAGAATGTGTTTACGATCTAGATGCCCAATGGAAACCTCACCTTTGAATCCAATTGCTACAATCATTTTGCGGGTTTATCGTGACTGAATTTGCCGACCAGGGCAAGGTCGAATGGGGCGATGAGGGATTCTATGTCTTCTTTGGAGATTGTAATTTTGGGCTCCCCCTTCCATTCTCCAAGGGGAGTGGAGGAAATTCCTCCAGCGTGGAGTTTCGACACTCATTGTGTCAGAGTCAGCACATGACCTTCAGAATCAGGCCAATTTCGGAGTATCACCGGCCAATTTCAGCGGCGCTGGTGTCGGCGTGCACAAAATTTTGAATCGCACGCACACTGTGTAAATCGCCCGCCTCTTCTAATCCTACCTGCCGTTCAATGTAATCTTCTCTGTAGAGAGAGAGGCAGCATCACAGTGAATTGACGGTGAAATTCACTCAGACGGTCGAATTTTAGTACGCTTGAGATGAAAAAGACAGTGGTCTCTGATATAAAAATCACATTTTGTCTATTATAAATTTGAAAACAAGTTTTCTATGTTCAAATGGTTAAAACATGAGTATTTATCCTTTTGGGACTTTGTACATGTACCACTTCTCTATTTTTATATATATGTTTTCAAAAATGCTAAATTTACAAAATTTTGTATAACCACAAAACGACGTTAAATGAGGCTTACTTAATTTTTTATACAAAATTAAGTAAGCGACACAAAGCTGCGTTGTTTTGTGTCATAAAGTATATTTTTTAAATAAAATGATATCGTTTTGTAGTGCTTAATTTTATATGGAAAATTAAGTAAGCTTACATTCCTCCTAAAATGACATTGTTCGTTCATATTTTTGAGGAAAATATTTAAGAACTTACTGTTTTAAAATTTTAATAATATAAAATTAAATAATAAAATATTAAAAATAAATAAATTAATGTTTATTTAGGATTTGTGATTTATAAAATTTATAATTATATGGTTTAAGTTATATATTATTTAGCCCTTAGGGTTTATAAGATAAAGTGTTAGATTTTTATAGTAGCGAAGCCACCGTAGTATTAATTTTAAAAAATAAAAAATAGTAAGATCATAAGATTTGGGATTATTTACATTTAGACTTTAGGATTTATAGAATAGAATTTTAATTTTTTATGTTGCCTACTATCGTTATATTAATTTTAAAAAATAAAAATCATATTTTATTTATTATAAATTCAAAAACACAATTTTTACGTTCAAATTATCAAAATATGAAGAATCCCTATTAAACACCGAAAAATCTCCGAGCAAACCCCAATGAAAATTCTCCGCCGCCGCCCCTTATCGCCGTCATGGAAATCGACCCACCGGAGAGGGATCCACACAAGGTTGTAGACTCCAACCCTGCAACCAAAAAAGTGAAGGATAAACAAGCTATAGGTGACGATTCGACCTTGAAAAGCTCGGCAGGAAACTAGGAAGATTGGACGCAAGATGAAAATATACAGAATCCAGCAAGCAAAGCGCCAGCTTTGACTACGACCCTGAACTTCAAAGAGACGTTTCTGAAAGGATTGCAAGGCTCACACCCCCAAGCTCAATTTCACGGACTGCACGCCAAACCTATCACCTTATTGTCAGAGGATGTCACCCACAGTATTATTGACGGGATTCTTGCAATCACCTTCTCCGCTGCAATCCATCGGATGATAACTGAGAATCTGGAACATAGCCTCATACTGAAACCGATTGGGAGAACTTTCAATTATCGAACGTTATACCAGAAGCTAATGGACTTGTGGAAACCACAAGGAAACATCCATCTGATGGATTTGGCCGAAGGTTATACTCTTCTCAAGCTCAATGGCATTGTAGATTATACCAAAATACTCACAGGGGGACCATATCAACTTATGGGTCACTATCTGCATATTCATCCATGGGAAAGAAATTTCAATACTAAGGAGAGGAAACTGTTCTCAGTTGCCATCTGGTTACGCATCTCCAGACTTCCGCCAGATTTCTTCTAGGAGGATCTATTAAGAGCCATTGTCCATCCTATAGGAACCTTCCTGAGGGCAGATGACAATACAAAGAAAGCAAAACGGGGGCAGTTCGCAAGAGTGGCTGTCAAAATTGATCTCAACCAACCCTTGATACCAAATATATTTGTGGATGGGATTGTGTATGCAGTACAGTACGAACATCTGTTTTGGATGCGGATGCTATGGCCATCAGAAGGAAAATTTCGCATACCACCGGGAGCAGATGCCAATGAATGATAAACCAGAAGTTCCTGAAGGCAGCAAAAACAATACTGTTCTAGCCGGCACTAGGAAACAAACAAATGATAGCTCAGCAACATCCTTCGTCTGATAAGAATACTGATAGTAAACAGCAGCCAACTCCCAGTCTAATGGAGCATGGTCCTTGGCTGATAGCTGAAAAGAAAGGGAAACGACTCGCTGGCACTAGCAGAAACCCGACAACTTTCCAAGGAGCAGGGGCGTGGAAGAGAGATCCGCAACCACCCATCAACACGACAATAGCGTCCCGATTCACAGCCTTAGTAGAAGACATCCCTGAACCCTCATCTCTTAAATCGAACCCTACTGTATTCACCTCAGGGACACTTACATTTGACATTGAATTCCCTGTGTTCGCAGGTTCAAGCCAACAAACCAAGCCGAAAAAAGGCAAAGCAACAAAACATCATCAAACAAAGGGGAACAACAAGCGCTAGCACATAGGAGATCCCCCACCTGTGCATAAAGGAATGGAAAATCATCCCCAACAGTTAGAGACCAGCAAGGATACCTCCAAGCTACAACAAGAGAAAAGCAACATCCTGGACCCGTTGATAGAACCAAAAGAACCCCCAGCGCAACCCATGGAGCCACACTCGGCCATCAACATTCCCCACCCCAATACATCCAAAGCAAACAACCATTCACCACCCCGCCCTCCGCACAGCTCGGAAGTGGATCTAGGAGCTCCTCATACCACAGGCTTCTACGTAGGTAAGCAAGGAAGACTCCAGTTCAAGCCTCCCTTAAATGGTGAACTGGAGATGGACTTGACAGAAGAAATGGAGTCTGAATATTCAGGTGCCTCTGACCCCTTAGATAGGCAAGAACCGGATAATAGCTCTCCAGGTGAACAGTAAATTCAGTTCGTTGGTACCTCCTTCTAACGTTTTCTATGTCGATACGCATTCTCAGTTGGAACTGCCAAGGTATGGCCAATTCGAAAACATTAGCTACCCTAGATTACTTCAAGACTGTGTACAAATTAGATGTGGCTATGCTACTTGAACCACGAACAAGTGGAACGGCTGCTGACAAAATTGTACGTATGACTAATTTCAAATTCTCACATCGTATTGAAGCTTCGGGTTTTGTTGGTGGCATATGGATACTATGGAACGAAGGAGTACAAATCTAGATTCTGGAAAACAATTGGCAATACTTACACACTTGCATATCACTATCGGGATCAGCATCCTTCATCTGTACGGCGGTATAAGGCAGTCCTCAAGCCTGTACCCGGCGCACCCTATGGCCTGCCCTTCTCAGATTATCAGACAACACACAACCATGGATTCTACTCGGGGATTTCAATGCAATCCTAAGCCCTGAGGAATAAATAGGAGGTAAGCCAACCACGGTTTGTCCCTATTTTCGAAACATGATTCGTGCTAGTGGTTTGTTGGATGCAGGATTCACAGGATCCACGTTCACTTGGAAAAGAGGCCTCTGTTTTGAACGGCTAGACAAACTACTGCATAATCATGCAGCCTCCTCTTATTTTCATCAGATAGCAGTCTATCACACAGGGCGTATATCCTCAGACCATTGTGCATTGATGGTATCCCTGACGAAATCACAAGAGATGGAAGTAAGACCATCGGCTCTACAGTATCACATGTTGGTAACTTCACCCAAGATGGGAGGACTGGTTGCAGAACATATGGAAGTCGGATAAACACTTCACGAAAATGCTGAAAGAGTTCATTGACCGCATCGTCGAATGGAAACTGATCTTTGGAGACTTGAACAAATAGAAACGAAGTATCATGGGCAGAATCGAAGGAATCCAGTGCTTTTGGTTACAGAAAAAACACCCGGGTCTCATGAAATTAGAAAGTCAGATAAAACATAAGCAGAGATACCAAATAAAACATAAGCAATAAGTAAATTTTTTTTTCTATCGCGAAAAACGCACTACTAGGTGCGATTTTGAATTTTTTGCCTCGCGCTTGTCTCTCGCCGGCACTCCGGCCCTCCGGCCTCCTCCGGCCACCAACTGAAAGTGGCTAACCCGGCTTTCAAAAGATAACAACATACAAATTTAAATGACTTGAAAGTAAATGACATGAAAGAAAAGGGATACTGTCTTGGGGTGCCTCCCAAGAGCTTTAGGTTTATAGTCTCTAGATAGAATTCTTCAACTGGGCTCATCCCACATCCAAAAGATGAGCGACAATTCGATTCCAACACGATATTGTCTGCCTGAAGGAGATTAGAAGCAAGTATGCCATACATTACCGTACCGCCGACAGCCCTAATCACACTTATCAATACCTATTTCCAATTTTTCTTTAATAAAATATCATGTTGAAATGGATTTTTAGAGATATGTGCAACTACTTTATTATCACACTTCAAAATGCATGACTCATTTGATCAAAACCATAACTCATTTATCAACTTTTTCAACTATAAGATTTCAGCACTTCTTTTGAAATTTCTTTAAACTTTGTCTCTGCATTGGACAATACAACCGCCTTCTTATTATTATTTCTCCTGCTAACAAGATTACCACCAATCAAGTTGAAGTATCTCGAAGTCGATCTCTTGTCTATATAATTTCCGGCTCATTCAACATCAATATATGCTTCCACCTTTAAGTGACCATTTTGCCTGAAGATAATTCAAGTATCAGGAGAACCATTCAAGTATCTCAAGATCCTCATAGCAAATCCTTATGTGGTTCATGCATCAACTGACTCACTATTCCAAGTGCATAGATAATGTTAGGCCAAGTATGTGATAAGTAAATCAGTTTCCTAACCAAGTATTAAACCTTGATTTATCTGCAGTTTCAACTCCCTCACAAATTTGCAGTCCATAGTTTTGGACCATTAGTGCATCCACATGATTACAATTCAACATTCCAGTCTCAACAAACAAATCCAGAATATACATCATTTGGGAGATATAGATCCTTACGTGTGTAGTTCTCTTCACGTTAATGCCAAGAAAATATTTCAATTTACCCAAATCTTCCATCTCGAATGCATGGAACAATTGCTTCTTCAATACTATCTTGCTAAAAAAAACTGCTTCTTCAATACTACATTTCTTTTTTCATCATCTTTTGTGATCATCGTATCATCAACATAGATAATAAGACAACTAATACATCTTTCACTTCTATTTAAGAACAATGCGTTATCCGAGTTGCTCTGTATGTATCTATATCGCTTTATTACAACAATGAACCTTCCAAATCATGCTCTTGGGGATTGTTTCAATACATATAAGGCCTTTTTCAATCTGCAGACTCATTAATTGAGAAGCCTTGAGAGAAATTGGCTAGTAGTCCTTTTACATACACCTCCTCCTTTAGGTCACTGTGAAGGAAATCATTCTTCACATCAAACTGGTGAAGAGGTCAATTCGGATTTTTTGCAATCACGAAAAGAACTCGAATGATATCCATCCTTGCTACTGGCAAGAAATTCTCTGAGTAGTCAACTTCATATGTTTTTATATTATTCTTTAGCAATCAATCGAGTCTTGTAGCGCTAGATAGTCTCGTCTACTTTTCTCTTAATAGTATACACTCATTGGCATCCAACAACGATATTTCCTGGTGGTAACAAACACTACTGTCATGTCTCATTTTTCTTCAATATCTCTATCTCAAGTCTCACGGCCTCACGCCATTTCTGAATACTCAATGCCTCCTTCACACTACGAGGAATATCTCCATTATATAAGGTAACAGAAAACACTTTGGTCATCTCTGTAAGTCTTCCCCTTACTAGATTAGCTACAGGATACCGCTGAAAACCCCGTATATAATCCAGACTAAATCTTCTTGGTTTTTGTCCCCATATATAGCTAGGACTAATCGGCTCAGGTGGTCTATTTGCAATATCAATTTCAACAGTAACAGATAATGGTATAAGATCAAAATTACTTACATGTATATCATCCATCGATGACACAGATTGTGGTTCTTCATGTTCAGATAATACTAAATCATCGATCGGGACAATAGAGGCAGCAGGAATAGGAACAGGGATGGAATCAATGATGATTGGAGTCTGATTTATAAATGTAGAACTTGGGTTGGATAATGAGGTGTGACATAATCAATATAGTGGATCATACCTCGAAATCTCCCCTGAGTGCTAGATTTGGATGCTGAGCGATAGTAATCTTTAGTCTCTACAAGGTGACAACTAAGAGCCACATGCATATGGAGAGTCAGAGGATTGTAACACGTGTAACCCTTTCGATCTCATACCCAAAAAAGACATTTTCAGCATATTGGTCGAATTTCGCTGGCCGATTTTTTAGAATATGAACGAAAATCAAACATCCAAATACATAGGGACTCAAAGTGAGAGGTGATGGAATTATGATATAGTCATATAATGTCTGGATAGGAGTTCTGAATTTAAGTATTATGTTAGGTAGACGATTTGCTAAATACGTAACTGTAGAAACAACTTCATACAAAAAAAAAGCACACATGACTCGACCATAATAGAATGAGTAATCTCAAGTAAGACACGATTTATTCGTCCAGCCACACATTTTGTTCTGGAGTATCTGAGCATGGTTTAATCGATATGCTCATAATAAGAAAAATAAGATGCAATTTTTTTCATTTAAGCTTCAATACCATGTTATAAAAGAGTTTAGGGAATTAATTTTTTTTATAGTTAAGTTGCTTCTACAAGGTATCCATGCATGTACTTCTTAAATATGAGCTTTATATGCTTAACAAGTAATCAATATTTGATCTTTTAGGGTATTATTCTTTATAAGACTGAGTGTGTGCCCCGGTCGATCATTCTCTTTTAATTAAAAAAGAATAATTTGGTCTCTCTTTTGTTGTAATTGGGGTTATTTGGGAACGTGGGACTCCACTAAGTCCTCACGACAAACAAACTTAGGATAAAATGGGGTTGGGTGCAACTTCAACTAGATATAACAAAGAATTGATGCCAAGGGCTTGGTAAAAATTTAGCACCAGAAATTCCTCTATTCTTTTTTTTATTTTTTTTTTAAAATCCTCCATTCAAAAGAATCTAAGTAGAACCAAACCTACCCAATCTCTAGCCTATGCACCATGACTTGCTCCTTTTGAGATTTTTTATTCTTTTTTATAAATATTTTTTACTTATAGTAATATTTACATATTTACATGACCCTTAATTATATGATTTGAGTGTATAATTATAGAGAAATATTACATGTACATAACCATTTTGTACATAACCTATATATAATGTCGTTTTGTGTTATAATTGTTTAAGTTAGATGTCGTTTTGTTGGATATGATAAAATTATCCTTATATAAAACAACATCCATTTTTAAAAAAAACTACACAAAACGACATTATGTACAGGTTATGTATAAAATGATTATGTACATGTATCATTTCGTCTCATTATGTTGGTCGGGGCAAGCATTAGAGCTTATGTTCACTCCACTTGAGATCAGGTGTGAACCATATCCAGCCACACCTGAGTTCGTGGTAGTGCATTGAGCAAGAATTGCTCCAATTCTTCAAATTGTTGGAGTTCTTCAAGATTCAGAGGTCTCTGCCAAAATCATAGTCAATTCCATCTTGGATCCGTGTATTCCCCTTTGTCTCTCACTGTAGTTTACTTATCTTCTGCAATTGCATATAATATGCCGAACCTCTGTGCCAGAATATTATTTTCAATCCATTTATCATGCCAAATTTTTTTAAAAAAATTGCAACTAATTCTATCAATCAAATGCAATCAATAAAAAAAATTAAATTGCTTACAAAAAAAATCATAAAAATTAAATACCGCGATTCTCTATCAGAAGATTCGGCGGGAAGATCCCCTCCCATGACCACCCATTTCCATTTGCAAACAAAGGAATTTGGCCGTCTGATCAGGAATTTGACCGTTGTTGCTCTCAATTTTAAATCGAAGAACGCGATGCAATACAAAGAAAGTCAAAAACCAGATAAAAGAGGCTTGCGTGCAACTTCAACCAGATATAATGAAGGATCTATGTCAAGGGCTTAGTGAAAAAATTTAGCACAAGAAATTCCTCTATTCCAAAGAATCTAAGTAAAACCAAACCTATCCGACCGCTAGCCTATGCACCATAACTAGAGGTCACCAAACGAACGAGTCATGCTGACCTATCCTATTTTATATAGATTGGTGGGTTGGGTTTTGATACCCAGCCTATCTATTTTATAAATGTGGGTCGGGCCAGGTTAGCCTGTTTACATAACGGGCTAGGTCAACCCGACCTGACAAAAAAATGAGGCGGCTCCCAACCAGCACGAGTTTTGACGAGCCAACCTGTTTGGCCTGTTTTATATTATTTTATTATTATTTTTAACTTACTTTAAAAATATTGACATAAATATAGAATAAAATTAATTGCTTAAAATGATGCATCAAAAATAAATTATACAACATCTAAATTCATTGAGAACTCTAAGAACAACTGTATAATTCCATATAAACCGAACAAATATTACAACAAGAAAACAACTTACCAGAGAAAAATTTAGTACATTGACAAACGCGACCTTCTTTTAGTCTAGTTTATTATTCAATAGAGAAAATTTTCTTCATTTAGTTCGTACACAAGTCATGAGGTGAAAAACTTACCAGGGCAATGACAAAAATTAGTGTTGTGATACAGACACAAAGATGAGGAAAAAATGAAGAGAAATGACTGACGGGTCCATGGTTGGGTTTGTTTCGAGTTTTGACCTAATTAATTTTTATTACAATACATTATAAATTTTTTAAAAAAAATAAAAAAATAAAAACAGGTTGTACAGGCCAACATGTTAACCTGTTTTTTAAACGCTCCAGGGCGATCGAAACCTGCATTTTCGCGGTCAGCCTGGTTCTGACCTGTTTTACCCGCTCTATTTGGTGACCTCTAACCATAACCTGCTCCTTTTGAAAAAATTTATATTTTTTTTATAAATCTATATATTAAAAGGAGTCTTTAAACGACAACACCCACCTCTCACAAAATCTTTTTCGATCGATCCTTTTACTGTGTCTGCTCCTTTTCTGTTGTGGCGTTTTTTTAAAATGATTTCAAATATAATATTATTATTTATATTATTATTTTAATAATTTTTTTTATCTTTACTACAATTTGAAATAAATGGCGAATCACTCATCGTTTGTCGAAATGGAGGTTGCCATAATTATCAGTGCGTCGTGTGCTTTCATATGACATGTGACTTCATATAGTTTCAATGTACTTATTATTTAATTATTTTTATTTTTTTAATAATTTATGCTAAAACGATAGAATTTTCCATGCGGCTCATGCGATCACGCGCGAGCTGCATTTTTCGTATATATTTTTATGATTATCTTGGCTTTAAGATACAGGTTATAACTAGTATTTTTTATTTATAGTAATATTTACATATGTAATGACCCTTTATTATATGATTTGAGTGTATAATTATATAATTCAAATTTATTGTTTTAATTATTAAAAAATTGTAACGAATCCTACCATTCGAAGGAAAATTTTTTTCTTTGCCCT
The DNA here is from genome assembly GCA_025802335.1 of Pinguicula primuliflora. Classification (NCBI taxonomy): domain Eukaryota; kingdom Viridiplantae; phylum Streptophyta; class Magnoliopsida; order Lamiales; family Lentibulariaceae; genus Pinguicula; species Pinguicula primuliflora. The sequence continues at coordinate 71 of JAOYMZ010040399.1, read as the reverse complement.
GCGAAAATGCCCTGCCGCGCAGTAGTCAACTGCGCGGCAGGTGTTCGCGCATTTGGCAAATGCGCGGATAC
>JAOYMZ010040378.1:0-15296 GCA_025802335.1 Pinguicula primuliflora | reverse complement strand
CCCCCTTGACACCCTTCGCCCCCCCCCCCCCCCACCCCACAGCAGGATCACAAGGATTATGAACGAAATTCAGACCTTTCAGCAGAAGTCTCAAGAGACAATTTATGAAGTGTGGGAAAGATTCAAGGGTTTGTATGGAGTTGCCCAAACAATGGCCTCGAGCATTGGAGGGAGATTCAATCATTTTACTTTGGTCAAGATCAGAGCACCAGGAAGGAAGTTGATGCTACAACAGGTGGAGCTTTTATGCAGAAATCGTATAATCAGATTTGTCAGTTGATGGAGGGGCTAGCGCAGAACTGTTACATGTGGCCTACTGAACGATTGAGGGGAGTGTCACAACCAATTTTAAGCACGAATTAGAATGACACTCTAGCTGCAGCCTTGAGTGCACTTAGCGCTAAGTTGGCTCAATTGTCTCCAAGTCCTGGTCAGTAGCTAAATCCTGTGGCAGTAGTTCAGCCACTCCCATCTCCGAACTACACAGTCTTTCAGCCAATATGTGAAAATTGTGGGGTGCACGGGCACCACATCAGTCACTGACAGGAAGATTCCTTTTCTAAGGTCGAGCAAGTAAGCTATGTGCACCAGCAGAGGTTTAATAACCAAGGGTATCAAAATAATTTCAGAAGAAATTACAGCCCTGGTCTCTCCTGGAGCAATCCACAAGGAGCATTAAACGGAGACCTTCTCCAACCCGCAGCACCAAGAGCCCAGTATCAAGGAATAACAGAAGCTTCAAGCAGCCAAAATAGGCAACAACCCACTCTACAAGAAATGCGGAAGAAAACAGAAGAGTTGATGCAACAAATGGCCAAACAAAGCATAAAATTTAATGCCAAAGTTGAAGCCAACATTCAAAACTAGCAAGAGATACTGCAAGGACATTAGATAGTTATCCAGAACCAACAAATACCTTGCAGCAGCTAGACCACAGTGGAGCAACTAGCTTTACAGTTGAAAGGGAAACAACACAACACAGCTACCTTACTTAGTGAAGGAACCTCATAAGAGAGTTGCCAAGCTATTACATTGAGATCCGGTAGATTAATGGAAGAGCCTAGACCTCCTGCAGAAGCAGTTGTCAAAAAAGAACCGGTGATCGAAGTTATGCAGCCTGATAAACCAATACAGCAAAAACCAAAACAAGGCAAAAAAGTCTCATGGAGACAGGGAGACATAACAGAAAGGCGGTAGTCTGGAAGGAAATCCTTAAGTGGTTGGATGCAGGGGTTATTTACCCGATTTTTTACAGTAAGTGGATCAGTCCTATTCAATGTGTCCCAAATAGAGGCGGCATAACAGTTGTCTAGGCTGAGAATGAGGAAATGATAGCAACTAGAACGGTGACAGGGTGGAGAGTGTGCATGGACTATAGGGACCCTAATAAGGCTACTAGGAAGGATCATTATCCCTTACCGTTCAATGATCAAATGTTGGATAGATTGGTCGAGCATGCTTACTATAGCTACCTGGATGGTTATAGTGGGTATAATCAGATTACAGTAGACCTAGAGGATCAAGAGAAAACAACCTTCACTTGTCCTTATGGGACTTTTGCATTTAGAAGAATGCCTTACTGCTACGTTTCAGAGGTGTATGATGACAATGTTTAGCGACATGTTGGAAGATATCATCGAAATTTTCATGGATGACTTCAGTGTGTTTGGAGATACCTTTCAACAATGCTTGAACAACCTTGAGAAGGTGCTCCAGAGATGCGAACAAGTTCAACTCGTGCTAAATTGGGAAAAGTGTTATTTCATGGTCAGGGAAGGCATTATTCTTGGACATCAGGTATCAGCAAAAGGTTTAGAAGTAGACAAGGCTAAGGTCGCTGCAATCAAAAACATGCCGCCCCCAACATCAGTCAAAGTAGTGAGAAACTTCCTTGGACATGCAGGATTCTACAGGAGATTCATCAGAAACTTTTCCTTGATTGCAAAACCACTGTGCGGACTCTTGGAAAAGGAAGCAGAGTTTGAGATGAGTAGGGAATGCCTCGATGCCTTTGAGATGCTAAAGAAGCATCTGATCTCAGCACCTGTGATACAAGCACCTGATTGGAACCTGCCTTTCGAGATAATGTGCGATGCTTCAGACGTGGCGGTGGGTTCTGTCCTAGGCCAACATAAGGAGAAAATCTTCCATACTATTTTCTATGCTGGCAGAATGCTCTATGATGCTGAACTCAACTACACCACTGCAGAAAAGGAGATGCTAGCAGTTGTCTATGCCTTCAACAAGTTTCGATCGTACATCCTTGGCAGCAAGATTACTGTATACACTGATCATGCAGCTATTAGATATCTGATGACAAAGAAAGATGCTAAACCCACACTCATTAGATGGATCCTCCTCCGATAGGAGTTTGATGTTGACATCAAAGACAAAAAAAGAGTGGAAAATGTAGTTGCTGATCACTTATCGTGATTGGAGGACATCCCTGCCCTTGAGGTCCAAACTACTATCCCAGACTGCTTTGCTGATGAATGGGTGCTGGCTATGACAATGCAGGAGGTACCTTGGTTTGCTGATTTCGTCAACTACCTTGCCATTAATCGGGCTCTCGAGCTTAACTGGCAGCAGCGGAGGAAATTCTATTCTGACCTAATGTACTATATCTGGGAGGAACCATACATATATAGGTTATGTATAGATCAGGTGGTGCGACGATGTGTGCCTGAGACAGAAATGGATTCAATACTGAAGCATTGTCATTCGCTTGAATGTGGAGGGCATTGTGGGGGCAAAAAGACAGCAGCAAAAGTGCTACAGTGTGCATTTTATTGGCCCACTTTGTTCAAGGATGCTCACTCTTTCACTAAAGCCTGTGACAGATGCCAGAGAGTTGGAAGTGCAACAAGTCGAGATGAGATGCCACAATTTAGCATGTTAGAGGTCGAAATATTTGATGTGTGGGGAATAGATTTTCTGGGGCCATTTGTGCCCTCTCAAGGGAAGATGTATATACTTGTTGCAGTGGATTATGTCTCTAAATAGATTGAAGCCATCGCCACCCCCACGAATGATGCTGTTGTTGTTGTAAAGTTCCTTATGGGCAATATCTTCGCTGGATATGGAACTCCAACGTATATTATTTCTGATGGCGGTTGTCACTTCTACAAAATATTGTTTGAGAAGCTTCTGAGTAAATATGGGGTACAGCACAAGGTCACGCTGCCTTATCACCCTCAAACAAATGGACAAGCAGAGGTGTCCAACAGAGAAATCAAGTTAATCTTGGAGAAGACAGTGGAAGCTTAAAGGAAAGATTGGTTAATGAAACTGCTCAATGCCTTGTGGGCATACAGGACAACATACAAAACACCTATAGGAGCCTCTCCATTCAGATTATTATATGGGAAGGCGTGCCATCTTCCGGTAGAGCTTGAGCACAAGGCATATTGGGCAATAAAGGCATTAAACATGGATCCTACTGCTGCTGGAGTGAACAGATTGTTACAACTTTCTAAGCTAGCCGAGTTGCGACTAGATGCTTATGAGAATGCTCGGATTTACAAGGAGAAAACCAAGAGGTGGCATGATAAGCATATCAAAAAGATAACATTCCATGAGGGTGAACAAGTCCTTCTTTACAACACCAGGCTAAAACTATAAACTGGGAAGCTCAGGAGCAAATGAACATGACCATATGAAATGGTTAAGGCATATCCATATGGCACCTTTGATATCAAAAGTGAAGAAGCTAGAACTTTCAAGATGAATGGACACAGGCTGAAGCTATACACATTGCCTCAAGATCTTGTCCAACCGAAAGAAATCATAAACTTCATGGAGTAAAGCAGCAAGAGGTCCATCTCAAGACAGTAAACTGAGAGCTTGGTGGGAGGCAATCCACCACATGGTACCATTTACATTCTGTTTTTAAATTCCTTTTGTTTTCTGACTAGTCCACTTTTTGAGAAGACACAACAGCCAATCAAGAGTCCAGAGTAAGATGGACACCTGCCCAAACAAGCAATAGAACAAGGAGCACCAAGGATCAGCCGAACACACGAGGTTGTATTGTTTCATCCCTCAACGTACATATTTATTATGTTCTTCCTCATGCTTGAGGACATGCACTAATTTCAAAGTGGGGTGGGGTGTAGCATGCATGTTGATGAATTGCATTTGCGCTTTGCTGATCCTGATACACCTTCGTCTATGAACATTAAAAAAATTTTGAATATGTTCTGTTCTCCCGTGCTTTGCTCTGCTCCTCGTTTTTTTATGAACTACATTAGAGCTTACACATTCTGTGTACACATGTTACTGATGCATGTTGTCTAAATTATGGCTTATAGAGCTCATTCATTTCTGCATATGTAGCTAATGTCATTGGACTCTTAGTGGCATGATGGTGGAGTGCACAAGTTTAGTAGTGGGTCCGAAGTTAAGTGTTCACATCAATTTTTATGAGGGAAGAGAGTGATGCAGAGATCTAGTTTGATCTGAGTAAGGTGATTTCGACGAACATGCTCATGACCCTATGACTCTAGACGAAAGTCCAGCTGAGACTAATTACAAAGGCTGAAGGACAGAATGAGATGAAAGCTAATGCATTCAAAGAAAAAGGGCACAAAAAGACCTCAATCATTGCAAGATCAGGAGCACACCATAGAGGCTAGCAAAGCCATTACAAAGAAAGAGTCACTGAATCTCTCCTGCTGATCGGAATGGAGGTCCAAGCCCTACCACACAAAACTGCAAAAACCTTGGAGAAAATTCAAGAGACCCGAAGCCACTTAGAATAAAAAGAAGCTGGATAACCGTGTGCAAAGGAGGCAGAAACACATGGAGGAAAACTGTTTGTTTGAAGAATGAATATGCAGGAGTCTAGAGCAACAGTTTGCCATTATCCTTTACTCAGATTGGACTTAGAGAACTGCCCACCTATATGTAAGACAAACAGAGAGGCCATCATGACTTCTCCAACTCCATCAATGAGAGGGCCCCTCACCCAAACACTGTCCCTAAAAGAAAGAGAGTGATGGAGTTGAAGCTTGGCTTGAGATCCCTACGAAGACTTGTGCACTAGGCTTGTGGTTGGAAGAATAAGAGTCCAGTGCATTGCTAGAGAAAGCAAAACATAAGCTAGAAGGACCACACTAGACGCCGCTAGGGAAGCATTGTTTGCATGTTTTTTTCTAAATCCATTTCTTCCCCCCTTCCCTTGCAGCATTGATGGCTCATTGCATACACTTGGATGCACACACACTCCTTGTTCCAAACTTTACTCTGCAACCAGACACGCCAACAGAATACATGACACTATCACTGTTACATATCCTTCATGTATAGCACTTCATGATTTCATCTCTGGCCTTGCAACTAATACATGCTTGAGGACAAGCATGGTTTAAAGTGGGGGTGTTTGATGAGACTCCATTTGGAGCTCATTTTGCCTATCATTTTATATCATTTTACTCATCTAACACTTACACTATGGACTAAATTGTGTTCATTTGTCCTAGGTTGGAGGAAGAAACCCCAAGATCAACACTTTGCCGAAATATGCCTCTTTTGATGAATATTAGGACACAATTCGGGTATGATGCATTCAAGGCATTTGGATGGGCCAAGAGGAATGCATGATGGGCTGATCAAGAGCCATGGGCCAGATTATAACATGAAGACAGGCCCACTCAGCAGCAAGAATAAACTCATCTGGCCCAAAAGCCCAATTCCCCATCCGAGCAATATGATCTTGTGCTAAGTGTTTAGGGGGAAAATTTAGTAAGATGAGCGCTAAGTAGAGGGGCAGAAGCATCCTTTCGGGAGTAACCATTCCATTTACGAACAAGGGTTAAGGAGTTGAACGGGTTTCGAGACATTGAACCCCTTCCTTTTTGAGCAAAATCCGGCAATTAGCAACAACCATCGAGCAGGTTTCTAAAAGTGAAGAGGTAGCTCATCATATCTTCAAAAGGGGGATTCTTCTTTCTTGCTTTTCACATTTGTATTATGGCTCTATTCTTGGCTGATAACCTGTACATTCAAGGTCATACCTCGAGTATGAGCTAACTTCATTTGGCTTGAGGCTCAGTTGACCTCAACTATGTGACATTGTTAAGTATTCTGCATGAATTTAAGGTCCTCGTTTTGTTCTATTTCATTTGAGTATGCTTGAGCTTGTTGTGAATGGGAGGTTGAGGGCTCTTAGCATGTTTGATCTCCTTTGCTAATGCTTGCACCGATGGATGTCTAAAGCATGGTTCATGGTGTGACAGAGTAAACTCGTGTGACTACCTTCCGTTTCTATTAGTGCTTGCCTTAGCTTAGGCTAGATCTTGCATGTCTCCTATTTAAATTGGAAACTTTGCCTCAGTAACTCGATAATAAGGGCTCGATTAGACTCTAAGCATATGATCATCATCATGTCTAAGTGTGGATGCTACAATGGGGATAGTTAATTGAAAGAGCATCAATGTAACCTCTTTGAGGTTTAGAGTAGTTATATGACTTGGCCATGAGCAATAGCTACACTTAAGTACCGTGGAATGAATGAACACCAATGTAACACTAGTTGAGGCGAATTACCCTTCCTTAAGCCTACCTTCCAACCATTGTTCTGTTTTAACTCTCTCGTCAAAAGATTGATTTCTTGATTGTTGTGTGCTAGTGACAGTGAGCTTCATGACCAATGTTTCTATAGTTTGGGTTATCGTTTAGTGCATTTTACTTTAAGTTTTTATTTTAATCAACTCAACTAAGCTAGGTTACTCTGAAATGTGTTCAAGGCTAAACATGTCAAAGTCCTACTCCTTTGAGAGATGATCCTTACTTACCGAGGTTATATTACTTGAATGACTGCATATGCTTGCGTATCTGCGTGATTCATATTTACCGCATCAACAACTCAACTTTTGGAGCTTGATCTACATTCAACTTATGCAAGACTTTCTTAAGCTTTATTTTGTATACGTGACTGTGTCTATGATTATTTCATTAGGCACGGCTTTTTCTATGAACTCTAGGTATAAGTATTCGGCCAATGAGCATATGCTTTGTATAATGCAAGTTTTCTCTCTAGCTTGGTTGCTTAATATTAGATATTCGGCCAATTGGCAATGCATAAATTTGACTACAGCTAGGCAACACAAGTTTTCTTTCTTGTTGAACCTTATAATTTTATTTAACGCATAACTCTCCCACCGTGGAGGTTTAATTAAAAAAAAGTCCTCTACAATGGCTCGTCACGACGATCTTGAATTCTTGTGGCAATTTGTAAATTGGATTGCATATTTTTTTTATTTTTTTTTTACAGTTGCAATTCTATTTTTTTAGTCTTCTTCCTGTTCGTCGTAGAAGAAAAGAATGTGGAATGTGGGTTACTTGTTCTTCCTGTATTAGAAATATGTGGGTTACTGATGAGCCAAATTCATATTATAATTTAAGCTCATTAAGCTAGCTATTCATTCCAATTAATTCGCACATTCATTATATATATACTTGATTTCTCTCCATTTCATGTGATATAGGTACAATGCAACATTTGGTGAGGTGTACATGAATTTTGAATTCATCCACACCCAAAACAAGGCCACATTGGTGAAAGGGACATGTATATACATTTCGGAAAAATGCCAACAACAACCCAAAAAGTTGTTTCTCCATTTCGGGAAATAAAGTGCAAATGACTTGCTTGCCCTTGCAACGGTCATATCTCATGAAGGAGAGTTTGGATTGATCTGTAATTTGAGCAGGGAGAGAGGTCAATGGATCTGCTACAACTTGTCTCAGTCAGCAATTGGGTCTAAGATGGTGTTATCACCTCATTTATCCAAAAGGGTAAAGTCTGCACGAAATGACTGATCAGCCCCTTCTAGCTGGCATATCTCTCAAAAGGCTGAAGGGATGGCCATGTAATTTCACCACAATCTAGACCTAGAAGTCCTCTATAACCTTTCTTACACTTTGGATGCAAACAGCACCTCGAAGGGGGCCATCAACCCTAATCTTTACAATGTATCCAAACTGCACGCAAAGAGACATATGTCTTTACTAAATGAGGAAGGTGAGCACAAAATCAGGGGTCTGGTGGTAAATGACCATGAACACTTGCCCTACATATACTCGAGCTACTCATTCAGTAACACAACTCTTGGGAGGTTGTGAGCTTGGAGAAGAAGGCGATTCTTGGAGAAGAAGGCTCGTGGACGAGGATCTAGCTTCGGATGCTCATCTGTGCTACCTTGATGGAGTTTTCTTATCCCTCCTTTGAATTAGTAGCACATGCCTTAAGCATGAGCTAATTTTCTAGACATAGGGCTCGGCTTTTGGGGATTTACCATGTTCTAAACATTGTCTTTTTCGGATGAATATGTTTCTTCTATCTTGATTCATCTTATGGTTTCTTATTATGGATTCTTGCATAAATATTGTTGAGATTAGTTTCTTACCTTGCTTAGAATGTTGCCAATTGAGGCTTGATTGATTCTTGGCTTACCACGGAGGAGTTTAATAGGGAAGCTTCTGTGAGATAGTGGGGTGTGACAACCCCATCGGTTCTTCCTCAATTCCTTTTGTGTGATATAAGCGAGTTGACATAAGCAAACTGACAAACTGAATCTCAGGAGCAATGTGAAGCAAGAAGATTAAGAGCGTTGAGAAGGGGTGGAGATTTGCCACAAGAGAACTCACAAACTGATCAACCCAAAGTGAGTTTTGAACCAAAAGTTGAAAGAAACATGGCTGCAGTTGTTGTTCACGAGGATGATATGCCTATGGAGGCGTTGGCGATGCCCGCAGCTACTGAACTTGCACCTCCAATCAGAAGACCCCCCATTGAAGCTCATAATTATGAGCTTAAGCCTTCAACTATCCATCTTTCGCAAGCTTATTCTATATTTGGAGGTTCGGAGTCAAGCAACCCGTGTGATCACATTGAAGTTTTTCTTGAAATCTGTGACACGGTGAAGGTAAATGGAGTTGTGCCGGATGCAATTATACTGAGGCTATTCCCGTTCTCTTTGAAGGACCGCGCAAAATAGTGGCTCCAAAGTCAACCATCCGACTCTATAAGGATATGGGAGGAGCTCAGAACTGCATTTCTTACACACTTCTTCCTATAAAGTAGGACGGCCAGAATCTTGACTGAAATTCAGTCATTAAAGCAAAGGCCTCAAGAAAGTATCTATGAGGTTTGGGAGAGGTTTAAAGGATTGTTAAGGAGCTGCTCGAATCATGGTGTGCCTCATTGGAGGCAAATTCAAGCATTCTACTTTGGACTTGATCATGATACAAGGAGAGATGTGGCCTCAGTCGCCAATGGAACATTTATGCAGCAATCCTATAATCAATGCAAGGGTTTGCTTGACACTCTTGCTCAGAATTGCTACAGATGGCCCGTGGAGAGGCTTCCAAGGGGAAATGAGCAAGTTCATATTGTTAATGACAAGGAGACCCTGGCTGTGGCAGTTAAGATGTTATCATCCAAACTTGAAAAGTTGGTGCCACGTGCAAAAGCCGAACAGCCCCCAAGGTGTTAACTATCCAAACTCCTGCTTGTGAGCAGTGTGGAGGGGGTCATCACACATCTCATTGCCAAGATGCACCTCTGATCGAGCTGGAGTAAGCGAACTATCTTCAAAATCAGAGGTTTGGCAATCAAGGAGGCTACTACAACCAGTTTAGAAGGAATGAAGCCCCGGGTCTTAGTTGGAGCAATCCTCAAGGTGCTTTGAATTCTCATCTCTTGAAACCAGCTCCAACCTCAAGCTTCGACCAGTGAGCCTCCAAGTCAAGAAAGTGAATTGATTCGGGAAGTGAAGAAGAGCAATGACATCCTAGCTCAACTCCTTCAACCAAATGTGAACTACATGGCAAGGACCGACGTTGCCTTCCAAGATCAAAAGGCTTCTTTCCACAAGTTGGAAATTGCGGTTGGACAGATGACTTCCCATCTCCAAGAGAGGCAGAAGGGTACTCTACCGAGCTTCACCGAGAACAACCCTAGGGGGAGTTATCCATTGCTTCTGCCCGGAGTTAATGGAAGTAGAGATGATTATCAACACCCATCCGTGGTGATGAAGCCCTCAAAGAGTGGACCATCCGAAGTGGATCTTGAAAAGAGAAGTGTTAACTCCGTGATCTTAAAGGCCGAAGGTGAGAGGATGCGGCTTGAAGAAGGGGAGAGCATCATGAAGTTGACAGAGAGATGTTCAAACATCATCAGTAGAAAGGTCCCTCCCAAGCAAGAAGATCTAGGGAGTGTCACTATCCCTTTCTCAATTCATGACATCTCTTTTAATAAGGCATTTTGTGATTTAGGTTCAAGTATCAATTTAATGCCTTACTCTCTTATTCAACAGCTTGGCTTGCCTGAACCTGTCCCTACTGGTCTCATTCTCGAGCTTGCTAATGGGCCCATTACAAGGACGAAGGGTGTGATCCAAGATGTATTACTCATGGTTGAGGAGTTGACCTTCTTGGTTATTTCACAATCTTGGACATGAAGCAGAATCCATACCTTCCTATCATCCTTGGGCGACCATTCTTGAAGACTGGTGGGGCGATTATTGACATGGAACAAGGCCATTTGACGCTCAAGGGGGCAGGTGCCGAAGTGATTTTTGATCTCTACCCAAAACTGAATGCATCCCGAGAAGAGCACAAGAAGATAGTAGAAGCAAGCCACAAGCCACTCAATGAAATGGAAGAGTTGTTCATTAATTTCTTGAAGAGTCAAAGCCCATTTCAGGATGAGGAAGATGCAGGACATGAACTTGAATGCCAAGAATTGATATGGGAGAGGCTCCATTCGAAGAGTCCACTTGTCAATTTTATAACCCAAAGGTGAAAGCATCCCTCTATGAGTGTAATTCGAATGAGCTTAAGGATTCTGCAAGGCTGGTGGAAGTTGGATCCCAGGAAGTCAAGAACGAACATCAATTGAAGCTTGAGGAGAAGCCACCCAACCGAAAGAAAAGACAATTCACGAAGGGTGAGCTTGAAGCTATGAGGACCTCCAAAGGGTCCATTGAACCAGGATGATGAAATCAGTCCAAAGTCCATCTAAAGACTCTAAACTTAGAGCTCTTGGGAGGCACCCCAAGACAGTATCTTTCTATCCCTTTTCTTTCAAGTATTTACATTTATGTCATTTAAGTTGTTAAGTTGCATTTTAGTTGAACTAACTCCATCTTGTGTAAGTAAGTGATGCAGCCCGAGTTGAGCTTTAAAGAGGAATGGAGATCAACCACCATTGAAGGAAGAAGAGTTCAAGATTCAAGGCACAACTCCGAGAGCAACCCATGACATGCACCCCCTCATTCAAGGTGCAATTGTTCCTTGCCCTAGCTTTACTTCCATTTATATGTTTCTATTCACTTGAGGTCAAGTGAGATTCTAAGTGTGGAGGTGGGTTGTTTGCTAGGTCATTCGTAGGTGCATATCATGAGTATCTATGCTTTCATTCTTATCCATCTATGATTCTGCACCTATTCGGGTTATGGGCTGAAATCTTTCAAATTTCTTGAGCTTATATTCGTGTGTACTCTCTTCTTATGAGCCCCTGTTGGAATGTGGCTATATGATGCTTATTGGATTGTGGCTTGGTAAGCCATTGATGCATATTTGGTTGGTGAGTAAGTGAGCTCTTGTGGTTAGTATGTTGGAGTGCATGGATGGATTAATGGTCCGAGACTAGGTATTGACATTTTTTTATGAGGAGAGGGAGAGATGCAGCTCTTACCTTGGTGTTGAGTGCGAGATTAGAGTGATCCTATCCTTGACCCTAATGCCACATGAAGAGAGAGCTAATGATCAATTGAAGAGGAGTTGTGAAGAGCACCTAAATTTACAAAGAAGTGCAAGAGTGCATGATCCAAATCAAAGAATGAAGGAGGTCACAAAATGAAAAAAATCCGAATGTAGAAGACCTTCAAAAGTGATCAAGAAGAGGATCAAGCACCATAGTTCACATCAAGGAGGAATTTGGAGCAAATCCACTACCTCGAAGCTACTACAACTCTTTCAAAAGAAATCAAACCATGATCAAGCTCAAGATTCAATTAAGGTGACCCGAAGCTATTCAAGAAGAAAGGGATTGGGAATAGTTGAGAACTTACATCTTACATTCAACCTAGGAGCTAAGAGTTTGCCCACCCACGCGTAAGCAAAAGATGAGAGGCCATTATATCTTTTTTCCAACTCCATCACGAGAGAAGCCCTCATCCAAACACTAACCCTCAAAAGAAAGAAAGAGATGGAGTTGAGGCCTAGGCTGAGATTGTTATGAAATCTATGTACTAGGATTGTGGTAAGAATGGTGAAGAGCTCACCTCCCTTTTAGAGAAAGCAAAAAATGTGCAAGAAGGGTCATATCATAATAGCTCTTAGTTTACATTAAATCAAAAAGAGGTGATGACATTTCTCCATTCCTCGAGTTAGATGACATGGGTTCTCTTCACCTTCACGCCTATTTGTTCCCACACTTATATCATTGCATCTTGCTAGACATTCTTACATTATATACTTCATCCATTATCCATTCGAACATTGATCATTCATTGAGGTATATGTGCTTTGTCATTTTATTCATATCTAGCTGGATTCTTCGTTGATGCTTGAGGGCAAGCATCATTCTAAGTGTGGAGGGGTTTGATGAGCCAAATTCATATCATAATTTAATCTCATTAAGCTAGATAATTATTCCATTAGTTTGCACATTTCATTATATGTATACTTGATTTCCCTACATTTCATGTGCCATAGGTACAATGCATGCAACATTTGGTTATGTGTTACATGAATTTCGAATTCAAACACACCCAAAACAAGGTCACATGGGTGAAAGGGACATGTATATACATTTTGGGAAAAGGCCAACAACAACCCAAAAAGGTTGTCTCTCCAATTCGGGCAATAAAGTTCAAATGACTGACCTGCCCTTGCAATGGTCATATCTCATGAAGGAGAGCGTGTATTGATCTGAAATTTGAGGAGGAGAGAGGTCAATGGGTCTACTACAAGCTGTCTTTTTACATAGATGGCAAACAATGGGCGAAAGATTGAGTTTTGACTCAATCTAACCGAAGTGGTAAAAATTGTGCGAAAGGACGGACTTGCCCTTGAAGCTGGCATATCTCACAAACGGCTGGAGGGATAGCCATGAAATTTTACAAGCATTTAGACCTAATGCTCCTCTACAACTTTGCTGAGACTTTGGAAACAAAAGGCACCACCAAGGAGGTCTTTCACCCTAATTTCCAAAGTATATCCAAAATGGAGCAAAGACACAACTATCCTTACTTTACGTGTGGAGGCGCCAAGATATCGAGGGACCAGCTTGTCATTTCTCATTTAGGCATACCATAAGACCCCCTCGTGCTACTCATTTGGCCATACAACCACTTGGAGGCCGTGAGCTTGGAGGAAGAGGCAATTCTTGGAGAAGAAGCTCTAGGACAAAGATCTAGCTTCGGATGCTAATCCTTGCTACCTTGATGGAGTTTTCTTGTTCCTTTGTTATATTAGTAGCTCATGCCTTAAGCATGAGCTAATCTGCTCGTCCTAGGGTTCGGTTTTTGTACATTTACCATGTTCTAACCATTGTCTTTTTCGAATGAATATGTTTCCTTTATCTTGATGAATCTTATGGTTGTTTATTATGGGTTCTTGTTTAACTCTTGTCGAACTTAGTTCCTACCATGCTTAGGGTTTTACCATTTGATGTCTTGATGGATTCTTGGTTGCTACTTAATAGTTTGATTGGGAAGATTCGTGAGATAGTGGGGTGTGACAACCCCATCCAATTCTTTCTCAACTCCTTCGTATGATACAAGCAAGATGATATAAGCAAAAATGGGTAGCCCTAGCTTGATTGAAATGAACATGATTTGAGCAATAATCTTTGTGTTTAGGGAGTGAAATGATATAAACTAATGCATGAAATAAGTCCTAAATAGGTGCTTATCAACATGCTTCATGCTCACACTCCCACATTCTCCTCGCTCACACCTCCACACGCTCAAATACTCACATGCCCAAACGCCCTCACTCCCAAACACCCTCACTGCCACACACTCACATGCTCACACGCTCCACGCTCCATGCTCACACGCTCCACGCTCCACGCTCACATGCTCCACGCTCCACGCTCACACGCACCTCGCTCAACATGCTCACATGCTCCTCGCTCAAAACTCTCACAAGCACCTCGCTCAAAACTCTCACAGGCACCACGCTCCTTGCTCTATGCTCACATACTCCATGCTCGCATGCTCACACGCTCGCACGCTCACATGCTCACACGCTCGCACGCTCACACGCTCACCTACTCACCCACTATCACGCTTCATGCTCACACGCTCCATGCTCACACGCTTATCTGCTCCACGCCCACACACTCACACTCCCTCACGTCCATGCTCACATGTTCACACGCGATACGCTCACAGGCTCAATGCTCACACTCTTCACTCTCCACGCTTGCATGCTCCAGCGCTAACACGCTCAAATGCTCAAACGCTCCACGCTCACATACCCATGCTTACACGCTCACACGCTCTACGCTCACATGCTCTACGCTCACACACTCTCACGCTCCCGCTCACACGCTCACCCACCCTCAAGATCCATGCTCACATGCTCCATGCTCATACGCTCACATGTTCCTCGCTCACACGCTCACATGTTCCACGCTCTCATGCCCACACGTCCATGCTCAAATGCTCACACGCCACTTGCTCACATGCCCAATGCTCACACGCTTCACGCTCACATGCTCACACGCTCACAATTTCACACGCTCACTCTCTCCACTCTCCATGCTCACACACTCAAGCGCTCAAATGCTCATACGCTCCACGCTCAAACGCTCAAATGCTCAAACGCTCACACTCAAACGCTCCATGCTCATACGCTCACACACTCACACACTCCACGGTCACACGCTCACACGCTTACACGCTCACGTGCTCACATGTTCACACGCTCACATGCGCACATGCTCACATACCCACATGCCCACACGCCACGCGCCTAAATGCTCACACGCTCACACTCTCAATGCTCACATGCTCCTCGCTCAACACGCTCACACGCTCAAAATGCTCACACGCTCCATGCTCCATGCTCCACGCTTCTTGCTACATGCTCACACGTTCCACGCTCCAGTGCTCACATGCTCCATGCTCCAATGCTCATACGCTCCACGCTCACACGCTTACCCACTCACACAAAAAACTTGATGTGCCTCAAAGTGCTAGATGCAAGTATACACCACCAAGTTGTAATACAATGCTTCAAGAGCAAAGGTCATCTCCCACAAGGAGTAAGTTCACTAC
>JAOYMZ010040367.1:0-15297 GCA_025802335.1 Pinguicula primuliflora | reverse complement strand
TTTCGTTATTTCGTATTATTTATCGATGATTGCACTAGAATGACATGGATTTACTTTCTTCGCCATAAATCTGATGTGTTTGAGAAATTTTCCACCTTTTATCATATGATTTTTACTCAGTTCAAGGCCAAAATTCGGATTCTCCGTTCCGACAATGGGGGGGAATTTGTGAATCAATGAATGCAGGGCTTTTGCTCTCAGAATGGGATGGTACATCAAACCACATGCTCTTATTCCCCGCAACAAAATGGTGTCGCAGAAAGGAAAAATCGTTTCGTTCTTGAGATTACTAGGGCACTTATGTTCGAGTCACAAGTTCCTCGGGATTTTTGGCCAGAAGCAGCATCTACTGCCACATATCTAGCCAATCGGCTCCCTACTCAGATCTTGAAATTTCGAACCCCTATCCAGGTCCTCTCTGAACTATCGAAAGTACCACCTCCCCTGACTCTTGCTCCAAGGATATTTGGTTGCTCGGTCTATGTGCATGTTCCCAAAGTGAATCGGTCCAAACTCGACCCTTGTGCAGAAAAGTGTGTTTTTGTGGGGTACGGAACCTCTCAAAAGGGGTATCGCTGTTATAACCCCCTGACTCTGCGACTGTTTATCACCATGGATTGTCACTTTGTAGAGATCGAGTACTTCTATCATGCACCTACCCAATCCAGTCGTCAGGGGGAGATACATACAGACGCACTGGATTGGTTGATCCCCTCCATCAGCGAGATGCCTCAGTCTACAGGTGTACCTCATGTACCCTCACCGTCGCCTACTTCGCCTCAACTCCCATCCACATCATCTCATGTGCCTCCCGCACGAGAGCTACCTGAGCCACATGCCACATTGGACGACTCCAACGACATAGTACAATCAGACTTACTAGGGCAACCTCAAGGGTCATCTTCGATGGATGTTCAGGTAAGTACACTATCTCCTGATCCAGTCTCTTTAGATGTTGTGCCCTCTGACCATGATGCAGGCTCCTCTTTGGATGGTGTACTTTCTGACCATGATACAGGATCTTCGGTGCGTCCTACTCGGGTCCTACCTGACCGATCCACTCGGGGAATTCCCCGAAAACGATTTACTCCAGAACATGACCCCAGAACCAAACGATACCCGATCGCTGATACCGTCAGGGGGAGTATGTCTGCTTCTGCCCGAGCTTTTTCTGTTGCAATATATAGTGAGGACATCCCTCGAAATGAGAAAGAGGCTTTTGAGATTCCAGAGTGGAAACATGCTATGGAGGTGGAGATGGATGCCCTAAAGAAGAATGAGACTTGGAGGAAATGTGACTTACCTCCCGGGAAGAAACCTGTTGGATGTCGATGGGTGTATACCATTAAGCGCAAAGCTGATGGTTCGATTGAGAGATTTAAGGCGAGGTTGGTAGCAAAAGGTTATACTCAGACATATGGTGTGGACTATTTGGAGACTTTTTCCCCGATAGCTAAACTCGACACAGTCTGAGTTCTGTTCTCGTTGGCTGCAAATTTGGATTGACACCTATACCAGTTTGATGTGAAGAATGCTTTCCTACACGGCGACTTATCTGAGGAGGTTTATATGTCTCCCCCACCTGGCTTTTCTATCGAGTTTCGGTCTGGTGAAGTATGCATATTACGCAAATCGTTGTATGGCTTGAAACAGTCACACAGGGCATGGTTTGGGAGATTTACAATATTTATGAAGAAGTGTGGGTACGTGCAGAGCAACTCCGATCATACATTATTTCTGAAGCGACGGGACCAGGGCATCACTTGCCTCATTATCTATGTTGACGACATGATTATCACAGGGGATGACATTGATGAGATAGGAGTACTGAGGGAGAAATTATTCCAAGAATTTGAGATGAAGGACCTGGGGATGCTAAAATACTTCTTGGGTATAGAAGTGCTGAGATCTAAGAAGGGTATCTATATATCTCAGAGAAAATATATTCTTGATCTTCTGGCTGAGACGAGATTGTTAGATTGCAAACCAGTGGACACACCAATGGTACTTAACCATGGTCTGCGGATAGTGGAAGGAGCTGAACCAGCTAATAAAGAGAGATACCAACACTTGGTAGGAAAATTGATATATTTGGCACATACACGACCTGATATCTCATATGCAGTGGGAGTGATTAGCCAGTTTACGCACAGCCCTCAGAAGGATCATATAGAGGCAGGTTTCAGGATTCTGAGGTATTTGAAGGGGACGCCAGACACTGGGGTCATGTATTCAAAAAATGGACATCTAAAAAT
Source organism: Pinguicula primuliflora (assembly GCA_025802335.1). Lineage (NCBI taxonomy): Eukaryota > Viridiplantae > Streptophyta > Magnoliopsida > Lamiales > Lentibulariaceae > Pinguicula > Pinguicula primuliflora. Next base: position 13,042 of record JAOYMZ010040367.1, on the reverse strand, counting down.
TGAAGCTTATACCGATGCTGATTGGGCAGGTAGCCCTATGGATAGATGTTCCACCTCGGGGTACTTTACCTTTGTGGGAGGAAATCTAGTTACTTGGAGGAGCAAGAAGCAGAATGTAGTAGCGAGGTCCAGCACTGAGGCCGAGTTTCGGGGCATTGCCAGAGGAGCGGCAGAAGTTCTGTGGCTTATAAAACTGATGACTGAGCTTGGCTTCCCACCCAAGCAGGCTTGTCCCTTGATGTGTGACAATAAAGCAGCCATCCACATATCAGAGAACCCAGTTCAGCACAATCGAACCAAGCACGTTGAAATTGATCGACACTTTATCAAAGAGAAGATTGAGGGGAAGATTGTGACACTTCCATTTGTGAGATCCGAAGACCAGCTTGCAGATATTTTGACAAAAGCAGTAAACGGTCGTTCGTTTCAAGAAGTATTATTCAAGTTAGGTGTTAGACACCCACCACCTAACTTGAGGGGGAGTGTTGAGGAAAGGATTTGAGTTTGACCAAATCAAATCCTTTCCATACCTGTGATCCCTAATTTTTAGGGATAACAATCTTGTTCCTTATTTCCAGAGATTCAAGTTGTAGGCTATTCAATAAAGCCATGTACAGAGAAAACAAAAAACACAAGAGAAAAAATACAAAAGAAAAAAACCAGGAAGATCTCTTCTTCCCGTGAAGTAGGCATATTGCCGAACCACGTAAATTCTCGTGTTCTTTACGTTTCCGCATACAATTACTCTTAATAAAAACATGGTAACATTGGGAATGTATGGAAGGGAATGAAGGAAAGTGGATTGAGAATCGATGGATGGAAATGCAGTGAGATTTAGTGTAGAAATTGCAGAATATTGTTGTTATACAGTGCAAAATACAAAACCCCATGATATTCTTTTGGATTTTTTTGTGAAAGAATACACTGATAAATATATGGCAATGATGATCACGGTCTTGCCTGGAGGTAGCCCCTCTTTCGCATTTGGCTTATCTCCACTCTTCACCTCAAATAAATTGGAGAGGATGCAAATCCTCAAGCTCCTTATCCCAGAAATAAAAATCATATGCCTTACGTGAGAACTGATAGAAGGCACATTCTTTTTAGTATCTTTTGCCTCACTTAGACGGGTTTGATAAAATATTAGACTGGATTTAACACCTCTTTTTCATCCAGTGATGAAAAAGAGGTGCTAAAAAGAAGTGTTTTATAATATTTTTCTATATCATATCATAAACTTCCAATATAGGAAATAGGAAATAATATGCTTGCAAAAAAAATGTAAATTGAAAATAATATATAATAAATCTGTCATGAGAAATTTTCTAATTCTGAATTACAATCATAGATGTGTTGTGATATAACGACTAAGATTAATCTCATATTTTAGTTGATTTTTTTTATTAATAATCAAATTTTTATAATGAAATTAATCTTATCCATTGGATTAGAACAACAAGTAAGATTACAATTCCCGATTGCATTTCATTAATCGAGGTATAAATATTCAAAATTAAAAGATTTTTCCGTCATATACTCCCAAATACTATTTTCAAATATATTAATTTATTACATTTTTATTATAATTTAAGGCAAGATTCATAAGAATCCTCCAAGTTCTCCCATGTTTGTCGGTAGATTCTAGCGGTTCTTCCCGATCGATGGGTGAGGGGTGAATCTCACATTCAATAAGCATGATGGGGTTTAGAGTATGATTCTCCGCAATTTTTAAAAATGCCTGTCAGATTTAATATTTTTTAAAATTGCCCTTACTCGTTCCGGGAGCGAGTAAGAGGAGTTACTTGCTCCCGGAACGAGTAACTTTTCACCTTACTCGCTCCAGAAGCGAGTAAATTCTTAATTACACTAAAACAGGTCATTAAGAACTTACTCGCTTCCGGAACGAGTAAGACCAAAAGTTACTCGCTGCGGGAGCGAGCAATCCCTTTTACTCGCTCCCGGAGCGAGTAAGGGGACAATTTTAAAAATATTAAATTTGACTGGGCATTTTTAAAAATTTACCTATGATTCTCATAGTCATAGATCCAGTCTCAGCCCTACGATTACCGGTAGGATCTGGTAAAGGTCAAATCAATGTCCCAGGCCTGTCAGAGCCCAACTAATTATTGTGAGAGAAACCAATTGACTTACTACTTGTGGGGTAGAGTAGGGGTACCTAAACCGGTATCAGGTCTAGGTAGTGTATTAACCGGATCTAGGGGTGGACAAATGGTTCGGTTCTGGGACCGTTAGTGCCGATAATCGAATACCGTTGTCCCGTTTTTCCGTTTGACCAAAATTATCGGTTTTTCGAGAAAACAGGTCGGTTTCGATTTCTAAATGTTGTTTCCCGTCGTTTCTCGGTCTGATTCCGAGAATGCAGTTCTCTTATCGATATTTACCCAATAAGAAAGTAATTTTAAATAAAAAATAATACATCAATTAATATTTAGTTTCTGCAGTTTAACTGAAACAGTATATAACAAGGGTTTCACGTTTCACCGGTCCCAAATTCCTCGGCTCCAAATTCCCGTTTCAGTTTCATCTTCAATTCTTCATCCTTGGCTCCAAATTCCCATTTTCGTTCCAATTTCACACTTCCGTTTTCATCTTCATCCTCGACTCCAAATTCTCATCTCAATATCTGATTTCATGAGTTTCGGCTCTAACTCTAGTTCTCGTCCCATCCCGTTCTTATAATATATGGAACCCATTCCTTATAATCCCTCAGAAATTCTTGAGTCAGAATTGGATATAATCGATGAAGAAGATGAACTAGGCGATGTAGGAGAAGAAGACGAAAATCTTGAAGTTGAACTTGAACCTGCTATTATGCTATTATGCTATTATGCAGGAATCAGGATGTTCTGCTATCAGTGTTGAACTTGAAACTGCTATTAGTGTTGTTGGCATTCTATATTTCTTGTTGAACTTTGAACTTGAACCTTACGCAGGATACTTGAACCTTATCATTCTCATATGCTACTATTGTCTGGTGATGGATAAATCATGATCATGGATGGGTTTTATTTTGAACCTTACTTGAACCTGAACTTGAACAAGATGCAGGATACTTGAACCTTAGGCAAAGCAATTTGAATGCAGGATTTGAGGATGCAGGATACTTATTATGAACTTGAATAGAGTGCATAAGAAAATAGCTGCAAAGTATTCGGAAATCTGAATCGGTTCCTTAACGGGACAATTGCCGTTAGAGAACCGATTCTAGAACCGTTAGAGAATCGATTCCAGAATCGTTAGAGAACCGATTTCAGAACCGTTAGAGAACCGAACCGATACCTATATTCCCGAATGTTTCGGGAATGTGGATATTCGGGACGGTTCCGGTTCCCATTTTCCGGTCCCGATTCTTAACGGGACGGGAACAGATATTGCTAATACCCATCCCGAATACTCGTTTGTCCGCCCCGAGCGATCGGTTGGTAATCGACACGTCTACTTCTTATCTACCTTAAAATGACTTTCATGCATTATTGGCATCGACGAGAATTTTCCTTCAGTAACTAAAAAATATAACCCGAGAAGCCACAACATGAGAAACCTTCACTGGCAGCTGCAATGAAGTAAATAGTACTGCATATGCTGTATAATGCTATTTCCGTTTTGCAAATGCTACACAAAAGTTCCTCCATCATTGAAACATGAATCTCCAAAGTGATAATATCCAAATCTTCAGCAACTGTAAAACTCAGATCTACTGCCAATCCTCGGGATGAAATTCACTCAGACTAGCCCAAATCAGCAAGCTGTAAATACATGCATATCATCGTGGCCACTGCGTATAGAAAATAAACCTCAGAAGAGCGAATACCAGAGACTAGAAACGAAATGTAAGGAAAAACAACATACTTGAAAGCTGGTGGAAGGATATTTTTCGTGTGCTATTCTACACTTTATGATCCTTGGCCATCTCATCTACATCGAGTTCCACTTCCAGGACGGGTGAATCCTGCCTTACGCTGAGTTCGCTGGAAATGTGGAATAATCATTAAGGAAAGCAAACAATTTTGCGAATGCTATGGTTCAATCATAAGGTAGATGGATACCTATTGTTTACAGGCCCATGATCCACAATGCTTCTCAGAGAATATATAGCTCTTCCTACTATATCAGTCATGGTAACTGGACCAAAAGTTCTGCTATCATAGGCGTCCTGATAGCGAAAGATCAGAAGAAGAGGAAGATCAAATGATGGTATTATTGCTTGTCAACTTCCGTCTGTTCTGGTAAACAATACCATCTGTACTTTACGACTAGTAAAAGTTAGGCGCGTGCTACATGATCGGAGAAAGATTTTACTGCATACCTTTGGCTTTAGATCTTGATTGTCGGCTAATACCCAGCACTGATCCTTTTCGAGAACAAAAGGCTTGTCGTCCTTATCAGTAGATAGCATCTCATCCCCTTCGACAGCAGCTAACCTCCGGACAAGATAACTGCCCTTGTTGATAGGGTCCTTCAGAACTACCACATCTTTCACGTACACTCTCCTGTCTCATATAAGACACAAACAATCATCTACTCAGAGGTAAAGAATCATTTAATCAAAATCTTTATCTGTCAACAAATATCTGCAGATATAGAAAAAGATTGACCAGAATCAGGGAAAAATACTACAGCCTCCATTTTGAGCAATGAACCACTATTTAAGCCAGACTAATTATCTGTTTCAAATCAAGGGCGAGTTAGAGAGAGTGAATGGGCGAGTTTAGAGAACACGCTATTTCAACCCGTACATCGGATCTGGAGATGGAAGTTTACGGACAAGAATAGTTTCACCCAGATCCCCCGTCATAGGAGCTTTATCTTCTCCTTTATTGCAGTGTAAGTATGTTAGTTTTCCCTGTAGTAGATTTCTCCACATGGCATTCAGAATTTCACTATCTGAAACATGACCTTTTAAATAGGCCTGCAATCATAAAAAAAGAAAAAATATCTCAGAATACTTTCTCAATGCAACAGCCATGTGGAAATAACGTTTTTGAGCCGAGGCAATTATTCAAATGTTAACGGGCACATGTTTTAAGATGTTCATGGTGAACAGAAAATATAGTTGAAGCTATTGTCAACAGCAAAGCAATTCCAAAAGAGACACTGACCAATGTAATGTATTGCCTATATGCGCCTACGTTGCAAACAAACTACTACCAAAAAATTCAAAGGTGCAAGCTATCATCAAGTTATACCAAATGTGAACCACTCAAATGAAATAATTTAACACTTCCGCGCTAATCTTTCCATCAAGAATAAGCAAGTTTATCGTAAGTTGTATCAGCACAACAGAAGTGACTCAACCGAATCACAGTATAAATAGGGCAACAACCCACGAACTGGATGATCAACTGAAGCTTCAAATAACAGAAACATAAGAATATAAGTACACAAGACAACGGAAAATTTGAATTAGGCATGTTTCATCATAGGTTTAAGAATTCATGCGCCTTGTTAAAACCAGTATATCTTTCTAATAATTTTGAATTTTCACCATAAAATCTCAGACAAGGATCCAATCCCGTAGAAACCAAAATCATCCAAATGTTTCGTTTTGGACTCCACTCACACAATAGTACCTAAAACTCGTAATCATTAGTGTGCTCACTCAGAACGAGGTTCTCGTCTCATGAGAATACGGAATGGTGACATTTTAAAAAATGTTTAAACCATAATCTGCAAACACGACCACTATTGTAAGAAATATCTGCATGAAAACACCTCAAATGAAAGACCCAGTGAATAGGTCAGACAAGTATACACAGCTGAAACATGATAACCAATCATACACTTTGAACTTATGTTTTCATCTTCAAAGGACTAATCAAATAGGGGTTAGACAACTGATGACAGTGAGACAAACTGGCTAGAAAAGAATATTCAGCAATTCAAATATGATCCAAGCTTTAACGAAATCTATGCATAATAAAGCCAAAAGGATCATTCTCTACCTAATAACAAGATGTTTAAAAAATATAAGAAATCAAAGCTTTAGACAAATCCCTAAAAAATAATGAAACAATCCCAGAGGTAAAATCTTTCCAGGGTAAAACTTTTTCGATAAGCTTCCCATAAGCAGAATACTCGTTAGAATTTGACCCAAGCAAACCAAAACCCACTTCAGAGATTAATAAGCGATTGCTAGAAACATAAGCTTTACAGATCAAAGTAAGGGGTTTACCATCCGTCCGACAGACACAGAGTAGTCGAATTTGCAGGCAATGTAGCGAAACCATGTTGTGACCGAAACCATTTCAGAGATTTCCCCGAGACAGACTCAAAATTGTTCCTCCAGCGAATCGTGCTATGATGTTCTGTACGCGATACTTCCCTTTAAACCCTCCTACCGAATTCCAATTCAGTTTAGTCTCCCTTTATTAGTCTGTTTTCATCGTTACTGCCGTCGTTAAGGGTTGTTAATTTCTTGAAATGCCACGCTTTCCAGAACCAGGAGGTTCGTACATCCAACCCTCAACTCAAGTCTAAAAAGTCACCCTTCGCAAACTAAGTGTGTTCCGGTTTGTGTTTTGGTTGTGTTTGGGTCATGGTTTGGTTGTCTTTGATTAGATCAAATCATGAAAACAATCGAATATTCATGGGGTAGATGTATGATACTTAAGTGTACATATAGACAAGCCAAGCTCTGGTTTAGTTGGATTTGGCAATGGAATTAGTCGAAATCTAAATTATAGAGTTTGGTCCTTTCGTGTGCTCAAGTAAGCCGCCTAAGTAAATCATAACACTTTACACCCTTGGGTGGCCTACAACAACACCAATTCATGAAAAAAAAAAAAACTCTAACCATATCAATATTGAATTCATATGATTAACGACAACCTTAAAGCACATAAACACAAGGTAAATAATTTTTAATTTGCTTTTTTTTAATACTATATGACCAGTATCAATGAAGGCTTCTAGCTCCTTCGTTTACATCGCTCATACGGTGTCCGACTATTTTATTTTGTTAAACTCATTTGATTAATGTTTCATTTATATGCATTCTAATGTACTATTTTTATTATTAATTATTTAAATTTATTTATTTTATTAATATATAAATTTTTTTATAAAAATTGAGTGGTTGGGCGCTAACTACTACCTAGGTGTCCCCCTAGATCACCCAATGTATAAGGGACGGAAGCGGGGAATATATAGTGAGTTCCTCATTGTATAGTATGCAGTGACTTCGTAGCATTGCGGTATTGGTCGGTCAGCGGATCCACACAAAAGTATTGAATATCGGCCCACCTGCCACACCAATCCCGCACAAAAACAATTGATTTGGCCAATCGACCAATGTGTTGAACAGTGAGTTATGGCTTTTTTTGGTAAATAAATGTGTATATTCATTTGTATTTACTTAATTGTACAATGTCTGCTGAATTACCAATTCTGCGATTCCATTTGGGGAAGATGACACCAATTTGCAAAGGAAACGTAAGAGTGTAGCTGAGCAAATGAGCGCATGATTTCCCACAGTTGCAGCTGGATTTGTTCAAGAATCCCTTCAATTTGAGACGAGGAATTGTTGAAGACTAGGTCATTCCTCCATTTCCATATTTTCCAGAAAGTAATTTGACAGAGAGCATTCCAACATTTCCCCTTCCATTGATAATGTTGTGGTCCTTGTAAGAGTTCCATGAAGTTCGAAGTGCTAACCATGGCAATGGTTAGCCATTGATGCAACAATCTCCATAATGTAGTTGTTTTTGAACATTGCAGGAATAAATGTGTGGCTGTTTCAGCATTGGAAGAGCAGAGGAGACAATTTAAGTCCTGCAGTTGTAAACCACGGGCAGCAAGATTATCTTTCGCCGGTAAGCAATTCTGTATCAATTTCCAAGTGAATCCACATATTTTGAGGGGCAGTAGTCTGTTCCAAGCTACTCTAGCATTATTGTAAGCAAGTTGCATATCCCACATATCTTTCATCAGCAACTCATATGTGTGCTTGGTGATAAAGGCTTCATTTGGGGAGCCCTTCCACGTCCAGCCATCAGCAGAGTGAGTTAGAGGTGCTCCTATCTCCAAGCATTGCAGTAGCTGTGCAAATTCAAGAATCTTAATGTCATTGCATGGAGACTCCCAGGTCCAGCTCCAGGTGCTCTCTGAAATTCGTTTAGTAGCTATTGTAATTTGTTTATCACTCGCAGCATAGAATAGATGAGGCTACTTATGTGAGAAGCTTTCTTGGCCTAACCAAGCATCTCTCCAGAAATATGTATTTGTGCCACTTTCAACTTGTCTATCCTTGTAAACGCTTCTCAATGAGGTCAAGCACAGGTTGCCAAGATCTTGTCTATATTGGATTGGCTTCCACATATACTCCAAGATATTTGAATGGTATTGTATCCATCTTACAACTAAGCATAGAAACCATAGCCATAGAATCCTCAGAGCTGATATTAATTGTGAATAACTTGCTCTTTTGAAAGTTAACTCAAAGCCCTAAACATATTTCAAAGATTCTGAGTGCCCTTTTGAATGCAGCAACATCACTCAATGTCCCGTTACCAAATGATATGGTATCATCAGCAAACTGTTGATGGCTCACTATAGTTTGTTGTGCCCCAATTTTATAGCCACCCAAGTCTCCAAAAGAGACTATTTTCTCAATGAAATAGTTCAAACCATTAGCTGCAATTGCAAAAGAAGGGGGGGGGGGGGGGGGATAAAGAACATCCTTGCCTGAGTCCCCTCTCTAATTTAAATTCATCACATGTACTTCCATTAACAGTAATGGACATATGAGCAGATGTAATGCATCCTTTCATCCACTTAATCCATACAGGGTTAAAGCCCATAGCCTTCATTAATCGCCAAAGATAACTTCAATGTATACTATTGAACGGTTTTTGGAAATCCACCCTGAAGATAGAACACTTTTTCCTTCTAACTTTGGCATCATGCACTATCTCATTAGCAAGTAGTATGCTGTCCAGAATTAGTCGCCCAAGTACGAATTCAGTTTGATTTTTTGAAATCAGTTTAGGCAGAATAACCCGTAGCCTTGCTGCCAAAATCTTAGAGAGTATTTTATACAGGCTGCTCACCATTGAAATAGGATGGAGATCAGAGATTGTTTGAGGATTGAATGTCTTAGGTACCAGAGAAACCAATGTAGAATTAATACCTTTCACCAAACTAGTGAGTTATGCCTAATTGTAAATTTCTGAATCACTATGGCGATTGGAGAGACTACATATTTCTGGACAGACACATGGCTTGGCAATGAAAGCTTCTCAAATAGCTACCCAAATCTATTTCAAGTGGCAGGAGACAAAGAAATCACAATTGCAGCAAAAACAAATAGGGAAGTTACCTGGGATTGGTCGTGGATAGGGCCTTGTGAGGATGCCCAAATACTGGAATTCTCGCCTCTCCTACAGCAACTGGAAATTGCACCTAAGCTAAACTCATTCAGTGACTCATGGAAGTGGCTTGGATCGTCGAATGGTCACTATACAACCAAGGAGATGTATGAGATTTTAATGCAACCACTCTTGTCGCAAATGGTGATCAATTCGGAGACTAATATAGCATGGAACACAGTGTTACCTCAAAAAATATGCGGATTCGTGTGGAAGCTCCTGCAAGATAGATTGCCAACGAAAGACAATTTAATGGCTCGAGGAATTCTCCTACAAAATAGCAATTGCCCGCTTTGTTCCTCAGCTGCTGAGACGATGCAACATCTGTTCTTACAATGTCTCAATGTGCGGCTTCTCTGGGCATTAATTGCACAATGGCTCCCGGTGACAATTCCACCCAACCTGACGGCTATGGAATTACTCCGGCAGACACATATTAGAGGGGCAAGCAGCTTATGGAATATGCTATGTCAAATAGTATTCTGGAAGATATGAAAATGGAGGAACGACGCTTGTTTTGAAAACCGTCAATGGCAGCCGGTGGAGATTTTGCAGAGCATACAATTACAATCGTGGGAAGTGCTGCGGGCACACGACAAGCTCCATGATTACACCTCGATCGGATCTTGGATGATGAATCGGGTGGAATGTCGGAAAAATAGATAGACGAAATAGAAGAGAAAGGATGCACACTTAGTCGATAGGAAATTGTCCCCAAATCGAGCTAATAATGAAAGTAATACACTATTTATTTAGCAAAAAAAACTATCTTTTACTTTGCATTGACGAGATTAATTTGCCAGTTGTTATCGTTAATTTGCTTTTTTTTTGGGGGGGGGTAAGTGTTAATTTGCTTATTTGTTTTGACAAATAATAAAAATAAATAAATTGTCAGGGAGTCAGGTGTCCTACCATAATTGTTGTTTTCCCCCTAAATGGCGGCGCCACCGAAGCTGAACCAGCGGTGACGCCACGACAAAGCCTATTCTTGGAGGCATAATCCCAACAGACCCCTTTTCCAATTTCCAGTTTTTTCTCATCTCGGGCCAATTTCATGAAAATTCGGCAATTATAATGCGAGAAGATTTTGTTTATCCATCTTGGGGAGAATAACAACCCAGAGTTGCCGGCGGCGGATATTTTCTCGCCGGGACTCTAAACCCCTCGGGGGAAAATGCCAGATGAATTGTCGGACGACGGTACAAACGACCCAGAAAGTGAAGCTGGTGAAGAGGAAGAATTTGATCCGGCAGAGATCAAAGACTTAGGAAACAAAGCCCTGATTGAATTTCGATGCAAGGTGGAGGAAGCAATTCGTGGAGGCTATCTCATCGCGGAAAAGAGGAACAGCGATATGACGTTGTGGGGTGTTCCTTTATTGCCCAGTTCGGGCCACGAGGGAACAGACGTGATTCTGATCAAGTTCTTGAGAGCCAAACATTACAAGGTGGAAGAGGCATTCAAGATGCTCCGCAGGACCCTGAAATGGCGTTTGAATTTTCAGCCCGAGAAGGGTATTGATGGGACTTACCTCGACAACTCGTGGTTCGCGAGTGGGAGGGATAAAGAGGGGCGCCCTTTGTGTTACAGTGTGTTGGGAGAAGAGTTTCAGAATAAATTGTTGGCCCCTGGTTATGTCGAGAAATGTCTAGATTATTTCAGGTGGAGAGTTCTTTGCGTAGAGAAAGGGATTCAGAATCTGAGCTTTCGACCAGGTGGGGTGGATTCGTTTATCCAAATCCTTGATTTGAGGAATGCAAATGGCATAGCTATGAAGGAGGTGAAACTGATCTGCAAGAAGATGATTCATTTACTCAATGATCATTATCCTGGGATTGTGTACAAGAATGTAAGCATCTTGTCCAGTAATTACGTGCTTTGATCAGCCAATATGAGTATTTACTTTGTTCGAGGTAGTTCAATGACTTTTACTACTGTTGTTTTAATGGTGCAGTTGATCATAAACGTCCCTTCATGGTTTCTTACTTTGAATGCCTTAAATCTGCGGCTCATCAAACAGAGGAGCAAGAACAGATTTATCTTTGTGAGGCCATCAAGAATCACAAGATCTCTTCTCCAGTAAATTTACATGCATAAATGTGTTTCACCCTACCCATCTTCTAGTGCATTTCAGTGTTCATGATCAGCGTGCAATTTGGTATACAAATGCAGGTATGCTACAGTTGAACACATTCTAAACCATTACGGAGGCCTGAAACGAGAGAACGACTTCGAATTCTCCTCAGTAGACAAGGTTCGTGAAGTGAATATCAGAGCAAATGCAAAAGATTGCATTGAGATACCTGTCAATGAGGTACATTACACTTATGCTAAGAACATAAATTGGGTGCTTCTGTAAGTTTTCTGAAATGAAGTTGAGAATCTTACAGGCTGGTGTTACTGTAACCTGGGATTTGACCGTGGTTGGCTATGGGGTGGCCTACAGAGAAGAATTTGTTCCAGATGATGACTGCTCTTACAGAATCTTGCTCCAGGAGAAGAAAATGGCAGAGAGCACAAGAAATACCTTTTACATCAGGGAGACTGGTAAGATTGTGATAACTATAATCAATGGATCATACACAAAGAAAAAGGCCTTCTATAGGTATAAGAGCAGGCCATTTGTGCCTATGTATATGCTCAGAAAATGAGGATATTTTCCATGAATTGGAACAACCCATTATTCAATTGCACCTTTTTAGCTTTGTTTAAGCTGTCCACTGTTATTACATGACTTTAAGCAAACAAGGAATTGCCTTTTTACCAAAACACACGAAGATGCAGCAGCAGAACCAAGGCAGCTTTGTGTGGCAATAAGGTCTAATCCTAGGAGCCTTTAGGTTGGGCTGGGTTCAGGCTCCCTAGATTAGTCGGGAGTGTAAAAACTGTTGGATACTGGGGAGGAGGAGCGGGAGTATTTCTCCCATTTACGTACCTAAAAAAAGTAGTAACAAAAGAGACATGCGGATATCTAAGGCTGGTATTTCTGTTGAGAAGACTTCATTGCATCTTTTTCCTCATTATTCAAGAGACATGCGGATATCTAAGGCTGGTATTTCTGTTGAGAAGACTTCATTGCATCTTTTTCCTCATTATTCTCAAGGATGGAACTCCGGTAACGAGAGATTACAGGTTAAATATTTTTCCTCATCATCTGCTGCTTTATTTTAATCTGAACGTAGAATAAACAAGGCCAGTGAAAAAAAAACTGTGATCCAGGCCACTATTATTACATGACTTCAATTCTTTCTTACACATTATTTTTCCGGCGCAGCCAGACGGAATTTAGAGCAGTACAGACAGCTAATCTAATCTAAGATTGCTGTCTCTCCGAGGAGAAGATGAAACTCTGCCCACCTCTGTTTGTCTTGAGATCCATAGCCTTGCTGGGAGAAACCTGATAGATATTGCTGACAACTTGTAGCGGCAATCCCTTCATGATGGAGGTGTACCCGGCAAGAGTATTCCTCATTGGCCATCCACTTGTCTTGAAAGACACCCATTCAACTCCTTCATTGCCGGCTTTAGCTGTGGAGGTGTAGAACTGAGGAACAACGAACAGATCACCCTGGTTCACTTTGTCGTTCATCAGGGATTGGCCGCTTTGATCAACGATCTGGATTTGAGCATCACCCCTGGTAATGTACACGATCGTG
>JAOYMZ010040357.1:0-15298 GCA_025802335.1 Pinguicula primuliflora | reverse complement strand
CCATGTTTAGTTCCGGTTCCGGCGACTTCGTCGTCGGAATTTTCTAAAACCCTATTTAGGACTACTTAACCCAATGGAAAAATATGAAACTAAATTAAACGGTGATAAAATCGTCGGAATATCATCTTGAACATATGATATTCTTTTTTTTTTTTTTATACATAGAACATATGATATTCTATGTATAAGCTTTCTAATGTTGTGCCCAGCAGCCTTTCCAAAAAAACGATATGCCCAATTCCGTCAACGAACAATTCTAGTGGCCGGAATTGAAAATCATATCTAAAATTCTGTATAAAATCCTTCATCGGATCCTGAACCAATAACTATTATTTCGTTTTAATGGTATGGTGCTCTGTTTAAACTAATGATGTTGCTACATGTTTGAAAGTGTGTGTGGCCATAAAAGGTAAAACATGTCTGGGAAAAGAAACACCAAACAAACTTTTTTTTCCAGGTACCTGCTTGTCTTAGGCTGACCGTGATGAGGAGTAATTGGGTGACTTCGGTGTTCATTTATATAATCCACATCTAACTATTTTTTACAATTACCAATGATATCATCGTTAATGTTATTCAATATTTTAATTATACCTATTAAAGTTATTATTGTCTAAATTGATTATCCCGTTTGAAAACTTATACATATAAGAACAAACCATCAGATTTTGACGCAGTTACCTTTATCGCCATAAAATTTTAAAATATCAACAAAGAGGTACTTAGCACAAAGGGAAAAAAAAGTGAAACGAAATGACCTACGATAAAGTAAATTTCGATAGAACATAAAACTTTTGATATTCTATGCCTAAGTTTTTAAATGGAATAACAAATTTTAATTATTATTGCTTATAATATTGGGCACCATTGGTGATGAAACCATTGAGGACACTAAATTTATTATCCACATTTACTAATTAAATTATAGACCATGGATCAGCTCCTAGGCACTATTGTTCTCGACAACACATTTTTGGGTATCTTAATCTCAATTGAAAACATCAATGAATCTTATACAATACCAAAAGCCTCATGTTCCAGTGGGATTTTGACGACTTTATCGCTGAAAATTTCTAACATCATTTTCCTTAGGTTTAGGTAGTCTTTTATTATGATTTTAAAAATCCATGGTGATAAAATCACCGGAACCTTACTTGAGCATGAGGTTTTTGGTTTTCTATGAATAAACTTTGTTTCAATTCGTGCAGCAACCAATGACAAATTGGCAATACCACAAAATAGTGTTGTCCGTGATAATAGTTTCTGTAATGTGTGATGAACACTCTTACATTATTAGTCATACTAGTAGAAAATTAGAAGAGATCCGACTCGGTGGTTTCAGACCCATACGTGTGTGCGTGTGGATCCGTATATAACAATATGCGGGCTTACACTAATAAAACCATTAGCAGTAAGATAATAGAATGAAACAACACATTTCATCATATACTTGTAGTTTTTATATTTCTAATCCGTGTGGAACAATTATCTTTAACACTCTCTCGTAAGTCCAACTAGGCAAACCTTAATGCAAGATCTGATTCCGACTTTGTTGAATTTGTGATCCGTAAATTTAATAGAGCCGGATCGGCTGAAAAAATGCTTGTAAATTTGTGAATATTTTTTTTAACATTATACATATATATATTGAATTACCGAAAAAAAATACTCGTGTGACATTTTTGTATCTTGAGTTATTGGTATGCCCTTTTTTGTGGGTATGTGTATCGAGGACCATGAATCTTTTTTTGGGTTGGATTATATCTGCCCTAATACTATGTAGAAAACTGAACAAACATGACCCGGTGGATTCGGGCTCATACATATGTGTGCGCATGAGCCAGTGAATAACGAAATGCGAGCTTACACTCATAAAAAGCTCAGCACCAAGCAAATAGAATGAAATTCCATATTTCATTATATACTTATTATTTTTTGCGTTTTGAGACCGCTGTCTTTAACAATACTTTGACAAATCCTATCCCCCTTGGTTCAGATTGATGCGCATATGAGACCACTTAAAATGTGAATATGAGTCATTTTTATTAAAACTAAAGATATTTGATTGCAGTGACATATTTACTTATAGAGAGATTTTGGTATCCACAAAATTTGTGCGTACAATAATGCACAATATTAAAATTTCGGCCACGATCACCAAAATTGATCACACCATTGAAAAATTTATGCAAAGAGACCAAAAGCCCTATGTTTTTGTGCGGTTCCGGCGTCGAATTTTCTGAACAGTAATAAAGGACTAATTAACCTAAGGAAAAAAGGTGTGACAAAATTTCAAGCATTAAAATAATTAAAATTGTGTCGAAACATTAGTATTTTGATCTTTAGTATATAAAACTTCCACCAGTACGACAAATTTAGTTGATGGTGACCTAAATTGTAATATTATGCAAGCAAATTTTGTGCATACCAAAATTCATGATTTAGGTATAAATGCCTTTGGACAAGTGATATTATAAAAATGTTATATTATCTACCGCCCGGTTCAAAAGTACAATAACAAGGGGAAAGGAAAACGTCACGCAACTGCTTGAACTTGAAGCCGTTTATCCTCTTTTTTTCACTCCCGCGGAGTTTGACCAGTCTCTGTAAATAGACCCGAGTATAGAAAATTTCCACAGCTTTGTCAAGTTGGCTACAATCGTTTAGAAATTTTTTATATATAGGGCAGGCTACCTATTTTGTATTGTATCTATTATATAGATAGAGGTTAAGTTTAATTAATTTCAAGATTAAGACTAATCGAGATAAGCATAGTTTAGGGCTCATGTAGGTGGATGGACCATCGCACACTACAGTTGCCAATGACTAATTTAATTCAATTATGCAAACTAATTGAATTATTGAGCTTGAGGCAGAGGCATGGGCAGGTGCAGGAGGTGCGGATCCCAAGGGCGGACTTAGAAAAATAATTCATCGCGGACTGTGCTTAAGATATTTTTTTTTATCCCGGGAGGGTTTAGGAAATTCATTAAGCTGCCCAAAATTGGCCCCAGACTTCAATGTAGGTCCGCCGGACCGGCGGATCCTGCAAGGACCCGTGGCCGGTGGACACCCTTAAAATAAATAAAAATTATATAATATAAAATATTATTTTTAATTTATATACCTAATGATATAATCTGTATTTTTTATTATTTTTTTGATCGTCTATATTTATTTTATTTAAAAATAATGCAATACTTATCATATTGTTTGCGTACCCAATGTGATAAATAAAATTTCATCAATTTTCAATCATCAAAATTAAAATATGATATCTAATCCGGAATTCTCGTGGGGAGGCAATTACATAATTGATTATTGATTTTGGTTATATTAACTTTGGCATTGAAGAATACTAAAAATCCAGAAAGATGAGCTTAAAATACTGAAAGCTTAAACTAAAATTTATCGCTCACTTCAAATGACCATAAAATTGCTTCTTTTTAGCTCTCCTTGATCAGGGGTGCTTCTTAGTTTTTTTTCACAGACTTGTAGGCTTCCATTGCAATAAAAAAATTGTCGGTCAATTGTAGCTGTTGAGATAAAAAAATTTGAACGTTCTAGAATCATTTTGCACGAGAACTTATAACCAATTTTATGTATTAATTTCGGTGGTCGAATGTTGCTTAAAATGATGTTTACTAAATACATACATATTCTCAAAAAAATTATATTTATGAAATATTAATATCATGCCCTTTTTAAAAACATTCTGGATCCCCCACTAAACAGAATGCTCAATATTAATAGGTCACTGACTTTAGCTGGGTTTTTTTTATAATAAGAATGTACAAATTAGGCTATAATATAGCCGTAATGTTTTTTTACATAATATGAAAAAGATCCTTTAAATACATGTGGATAGATGGATACTAGGGAATGGAATTTTATCTACAAGTGTTTTTGAATGATAAAATTTGCATGTATTTAATTATATTATAGATAAATAATAAACAGTTTGAATGGAAGTACTTTTTTTGGAGTAGGTAATGTTGTATTATACTAATAACTGGTAAATGTACAGATTGGGCTATTTATAATTTCGGCCCAACACTACAGGAATGATTTTGGCCCAACACCTGAACATAATCGATTCAGCGAATTTGTGTTGCAGTCATATTAGCCCATATGTCTCCTCTCGATCATCGTCTTCTCAGCTCCGATCGTGCCATTGTTCACCATTCAATCTCCGGGGACAATCACCTATTATGCACGCTTGAGGCAAAGCTAAGGTTCTTGGCACCAAGTTGTGTAGGAATATGCAGCGTTGAGTAGATTTCGTTGCCGAAATATGAACCACAATTGCAATCTCGCCTGTTCAAGTGTCTCCTGCGTATCCCAGGTCCCCTGCTGAAAAACGATGGAGTTCTGACTCTTACATAGCTGCCACTGTGCGATTTACCAGATGGCCTTCCAAGGCTGAGCCGTCCATGGATGGAAGACTCTCTGCATGTGCTGTTGGAGGGAGTCCACCGCCAGATCTGGCTGCTGCGGAGCAAGGGGGCACTTGTAGCCAGGTATAGAGTTCATTCATGTATTGCTTTGCGATTTCGCACATTTGAGCAAGATGCATCTCAGTCTCCTCTTCGCCGCCACAAAGGGGGCAACTTGTTGTAGGTAATGCCAGGCCACGACGCTGGAGATTACTTCGCGTTGGGAGCCGTCTGTGCAGGAGGCGCCAGACAAAAAAGTTAATCTTGGAGGGAACAATCTTATTTCAGCGTCTTCCCGCATTATAATTGTTTATATGTTCACTCCATTCATCTTGCATGATCATGTTGTATTCTCGTTTAGTAGAATAGACCTGTTCAGCCCTATTTGTCCATATCCATCGGTCTAGGTCTTGAGCCTGTCCAACTGTCTGCAATAGGTTGCTGCGAATTGAGGTATAGCTATGTCATTACTAAGCCCACTCCAGATCCATTACCAATTCCATGGCTCAGCATTTTGCCCCTTCTCTGCAACTGTACTTGTTTTGTCCCCAGCAATAGCATACAATGCTGGATATTTCTCAGCCAAACTCGTGTCCCCCAGGCATTTATCTAGCCAAAAGAGAGTCTGGTCTCCCTTCCCAACGCTTCTATGGAAGTGTTCCTTGAACTAGTTATCAGTTACTATCTCACTTCGCAAGTTTGATCACCAAACAGAGGCGTGTCTACTAGTCTGTCCAGAGATCATGTGTCTGGTAGTTTGCGTGTCCCCATACAAGCTATCCAAAACTTTGATCCATAGGTAGGAGTCATCCAGTAGCAACATCCCGAAGCCCCATTTAGCCAATAGGGCAGTATTGAATGACCGCAGGTTTTTAATCCCCAATCCACCCTGCTCAATTGGGTAGCACACATTCTTCCACTTAATCCAATTGATCTTTTGAGGTCGTGCCACTTTTCCTCCCCACAGAAATTTCCTGAGCAGGCTGGTTATCCTTCTCAAAACAGCACCTAGTGCTTTATATATAAAGAAATAGAATAAAGGTATGCTGGTCAGCACAGACATAAGCAAAACCAGTCTCCCCCCATATGAAATGTACTTAGTTTCCCAGTCCGCCAGTCTCCGTTCTATAATGGGTTAGATCCATAGAAACCCCAAGTATGTGAAGGGAATGCTTCCTGTTCGACATTCTAGGATCCGAGCATGATTTAGAGTCTCTGAGTGCCTCAGATTCACAGAATAAATTTTGCTTTTATTGTAGTTCACCTTTAATCCTGAGGTAGCCTCAAAAATGCGCAGCACTATCTTGATTGTTAATGTATCCCCATGCGAGTCATCACCAAAGATGATGGTGTCATCAGCATATTGCTGATGGGCGATTTGAACCCCTCTCCTTCAAACCTCATAGCCTTGTAGTGCCCCGCTTTTCATTGCCCTAGTTAGCATCACATTTAAACCTTCAGCACCAATTGCAAAAAGCATAGGAGATAAGGAACACCCTTGTTGAAGTCCTCTTTGCAATTGGAATTCACCACACAGGCAGCCATTCACCACAATAGACATGTAAGTCGTTGTAACACAGATTTTAATCCACCTCAACCATTTAGAGTGGAAACCCATAGCTGTCATAATATCAAAGAGATATCTCCAGTTAACACTGTCGAAAGCCTTCTCAAAATCCGCCTTAAATAAAATGCATTGTTTTCTGGTCCTTTTAGCCTCATTCAGAACTTCATTGGCCAGTAAGACACTGTCTAAGATATATCTCTGGGGGATGAATCCACTTTGATTGTTAGAGATCAAAGCTAGTATTACTTTTCTCAAACGAGCAGCCAGGACTTTAGATAGAATTTTGTATAGGCTGTTAACCACTGAGATAGGGCTGAAATCTGTGATGTGTTTAGGGTTTGAGGTCTTCGGTGCCAATGCTACAAAGGTTGCATTTAGCCCCTTAACCAATCTGGAGTCTTCCCAAAACTGTCTAAAGAACTGTGGGATTGTGTCTTTGAACACAGGCCAGAAATATTTGATGAACTTAAAGTTAAAACCATCTGGCCCATGACTCTTCATGCTGCCACATGACTTAACTGCCTTCCAGATTTCATCTTCTGAAAATTAAGATATTAGCTGCTCAATATCTGCCTCATTCAGTACACATTCAAGATTCCATTCTGCCTAGGCCTCGAGATATCTTCAGCAGAATTATATTCCAGCAGCAAGATTACCATCTATACTTATGTCTTATTTTTCTGCAACAGGATTATATTCCAGCAGCAACTGAGTATCCAATCTATTTGAAGTGGTTTCTAGATTTTCCGGTGGGTTATTTATCCCAAAATATAATGGACCCTCGTGGCTGTTCAACTGAGGGCAAGGATCGTGACAGCTAGCAGCAACAGATCTCGTGTTGTAACAGCTCCCACTAGTCCGCAATCTTCGGTCTCAAATTGGGACCGCCGCAGATCTCGTGTTGTAGCAGCAGCATGATCGTAACTGCCTGCCGCTAATTGGGGTGTCAAATTCAAATTCGAATGGTACCTTTCCATGAAAAGCACGATTGCATCATCAAAGTTTTCCGGTAAGGTGTTGGAATTTTCCGGCATAATAGTTGAAATCTTCGGTGCAGTAGATGGATTTTCTGACAGCTCAGATGAGTTTTTCGGCGGCTTGGTCGTCGGGCCACCCATATTGGTGTTTGGTCTGTCCATCTGTATATTTTTGTTGAATGATATCAGCTGCAAATGTTGATCTTCTTCTTCATCATAACGAACTTCATATCCATATCCATCAATGGCCAGGTCTAGAGTTCCCGTTAAATATGTCCTCAATGTTGTTTTTAAGAGAACACGGCACCATCGTAACTCTTCATGCTTTGTCGTTTGGTCATCTATTTGAATCACAACACCAAATTTACTCCCAATCCACTTTAAGCAAGACTCATTCCAACAATATAATGGTAATCCTTTAAATCGCAACCAGATTTCACGTTCTTGAAGATCAGATTCAACCTCCCATGGACAAACCTCAATGAATAATAGATTAGTTGGTTGGTTGCCAAATTCCAAAATATGCTTGGCATGCTCAATAGATAGGCCACGAATCAAAACTGCATCATTCCTTAACATATTGATTCTAAAATCCATATAGTCACTCATTTTAATTTTTGCAGCAACCATCTGTGCCTCAAGCTTCCCACTTCCTCTTAGTTTTGCAATCAACGCATGAGTTAACCATGCTTTATCAGCATCCGCCGTTCGGTATCCATCGGGCAGGACACCCTCAGATTTTGGCATCGACGAAATGATGATGTATGTTGCCCTTGCATAGGATAATCCAGGGCCAACCATTGCATTCTTGTTTATGGTAGGCGGCTTCTTCGGTTGTTCTTTTGGACTCCAGATCTGCGCAACCACCTGTAGATCTACATTTTGGAGTTGGTATCTTGCAACATTAACTTGCAGGCAGAACCCTTGGAGGTTATGTCCACTGATTCTTGCTGCCAAAGTAGATGGCTTTTCCGTCGGTGCCAATTGTTTGGCCTCCCACAAGGCCGTATTCCCCCAAAATAGCCCCCAGTTGTTTGGCCTCCCATCATGTTGGATAATTTGTGAAGAACAGCGATGTAGTCCCGGATCGGAGTATTTGAATCTTGTTATATTTGAGGTCTCCCTGCCGTCGTGCGGATGTCGATGCCTCCCCGATTCTTTGGCACACCAGCCTTCAGCGAGTGACCAGAGTCCATTCTTCCTCATCGTCAGTCTGGATTTGTTTGCCTTTGTCGATAGTGCTTCCACCTTCTTTCTCATTGTCATCTGTGCCTCCGTCGGTGGCGCCTCCCTTTCTCTCCTTTCTCTCCATTGTCAAATCTACCTTGAGTTGGTCATTACAATTTCAATATCAATTTCGAACGGAAGTACTTGTATTTCTTGCTTAAACAATTGAATATGTAAGGGAGTAGATGTTTGCAATTACAATACGGAGACGACACTCTAATATTTGGAAATGGAACTATTCAGGATGTAAAAACTAATAAACAGTTCATAGATGTTCGGAGTTGCACACTAGACTAAGATTAAATTTTGCAAAGAATAGATTATTGGTATAAATATACCAGTAGAGGAGATGGAACATTTTGCATATATTCTAAGTTGCAAGATTGACAAGATCCCATTCACTTATTTGAGGTTGCCAGTGGGAGAAAATCCAGCTCGTTGTAAGCTATGGAAGCCTATGATAGGCTCAATACAAAAGAGACTAGTAAGCTGGGAAAATACCTATCTATCCTTCAGAGGAAGAGTGATTCTGAAATGTGCTAGTCAGCCTCACAATGTACTTCTTTTCTACCTATAAGGCGCCTAAGACAGTTTTAAGATCTCTGAAAAATTGTTTGGAAAATTCCTATGGGGAGAGACACGACAACATGGATGGAAGACACTGGATCGCATGGTCGGATATATGCAGAAACATTGAGATCTATACTCAAATCTATGACATTGACTACTCAAAAAACTTTTCACCAGTGGCAAAGATGGATACTATGCACGTTCTCTTTTCTATTGCAGCTAACCAGGATTGGTCTCTTTATCATATGTGAAGAATGTTTTTCTCCATGTTTACCGAGAGGAGGAAGTGCATATGGAGGAGCCATCCAGTTTATCACAAGATTTTTGAACCCATGAGGCATGTAGGTTGAAGAAAGCTTTGTATGGTTTGAAGCAGTACCCAAGAGCTTAGTTTGAGAGGTTCACCGTCTCGATGAAATAATATTGATACATGGATAGCAACTCCGATCATACAATATTCTTGAAGAGGAGTGAGAGAGGTATTACATATCTTATTATATATGTTGATGATATGATGATCTCAGAAGATGATGAAAAAGAAATTGAAGCAATGAAGAAACAATTATTTCGTGATTTTGAGATGAAAGATTTGGGTAAGCTGATGTACTATCTTAGCATTGAGGTAATAAGGAAAGCGCAAGATGAGATTTATCTCTCAAAGATAGTATATTTTGAATTTGTTGGTTGAGTCTGAAATGTTGGAATGTAAACTAGTTGATACATTGATAATCCAGAACCATGGACTTAAGATTTGTGAGGGCGCCAAAACTACATATAAGTCAAGATATCGATATTTGATTGGCAAATTTATCTATTTGTCACATACTAGGCCTGACATTGCCTATGCAGTTGGAGTTGTGAGTCAACTCATGCATGCACTATAGAAAGCTCATATGAAAGTTGTTGTGAGGATCCTGAGATACTTGAAAGACTCTCTCAATATTGGGATCATTTTAAGCAAAATGGTCACTTGAAGATGGAACCCTTGGGGCTTCATTTACACCTGAAATACTGGTAAATCTATATGGGCTTTATATCTAGAATCTTGAGAGAGTTTTTGGAGCGGCGATTCCTAGAATTTGAAAAACCCTAATGCGCACCCACACAATTTCCGAGCCACAGTCGGATGGTCGTCGACGTTAGGCCAACCATAAGATCGGCATCAGCATCACAACTTTCTCGTCCGATGGTGGCGATCACCCCATTCGTTCCATATTTTCAATGATTTGAGAGCGAGAATTCTCTCGTATTGGCGGCTCGTTCATCGATATAGCAAGAGAAATAGTGGAATCTGAATCGCAGATTCAGGAGATTGCCACAAGAAGAAGTGACGAACGATGCTTGCTGGACAATAGCATGAGCTTGAGGGAAATCACTTCTGGACAAAGGTAACATTCCAACTAAATCTGCTACTGGTACAGTTCGAAGGCTTCCAAAATTCGTACAAGTTCAGTATCTCTACATGCGTCGAAGTATCCTGTAAATTGGAAAGCTCAAGATTTGTGGCAGTTTTTTGATGCATACGCACAAGTTTGTGATTTTTTCTGTCGAGGTACAAAGGAAGAAAATATGGTTTTGTGTGATTTGACAGGAACACAAATCTGGAAGATATAATTCATAAGGTGAATAACATCCGTATAGAATAGTCCCAATTGTTTGTGAATAGAGTAAGGTCTTTCGACAAGGATAATGCAATTGCCAGCAGTACATATGAAAGTATAACGCATCCAATTATGTTGAAGCCAAAAGAAGTGATTGTTGATAGTATGGAATCTATAGTAGTTATGTCTTTTACTCCAACCATTGAGGAATCTGCCTGATTAGATAATTGTCTAGTTTGTTTTCCATAATGACATAACATTAATATAAAATATTATGGACCAACAAGGATATGTAGGTGGATCTGCAGCCCGTCTAGAAGGAGAGGAAATGTTGCTGAGATTAAGAACAAACGAGGAGTAGCTGCGAATGTTGAGTGATATGGCTACTGCAGAGATGTTATGGGTGCATAATTTGAGAACTTGGAAGTATATGGATGGGAAATTGATGTGACCGGCTTGGGGTGAGAGTAAGGGGTGCCCCTTGCACTGTTGGTACTCCAGGTTCTTCACAGAAGTCTGTTCTAATCTTGGCACAATAATTAAAGTAGATGGGAAAACCATTGAAAAACCGAGATCCCTTTGGTCGGGTCCTCATTCTTACTGCTTCAAATTTGATTATTAACAGTGTGTTGAAGGTTGAGACAAACTTGGAGTCGTTTATGGTGAAAATTGATGAAGAACTGAATGTAAACAAGAAGGTTTGGAGACCTCCAGGAACGATAGTAACACATTAGTGAGGGATGTAGCTGAATGGTCAGTTCTGCAGTCAGGGAGTCTGAATGTAAACAAGAAGGTTTGGAGACCTACAGGAAACAATAGAAACACAAACGTGAGGAATTCAGCTGAATGGCCAGTTCTACAGCCAGAGAGTCTGTGCAAACAAATTCCATCACCCAAATATCAAAGGCAAGTGGAACGGACTGCTAAAAGTGATGATGCATCAAGTTATGAGATTCCAACTGAATGCGACAATAGTAAGGCAGATGAAGCAATGGCAGTAGCTGCTGGGGACTTAGTGGTAAACGCAGTTGTGCAAAATTAGCTGTTGCAGACAACCATGCTCTACTAGGCAGCTATGTCAAGGTCCAGCGGAACATAGGCACAATGCTTCATCCTAGTGCTCAATATGATCAAAACACTAGTGCAGACTTGGGGTTGGTCACAAATCACCCCGAATCAAGTGAACCAGTAACAGAACAAATCGAAGTCCAGGCATTTGAGAAAGATGGAAGTCATGAACATAACTCAAAGACGTAAAGAAACTTGAGTCACAGAAGCTAGGCGGGCATAGTTAAAAAGGAAGAAATGGACTCTGCAGCTATCAAATTTGGAATTCATACAGGATCCTTGACTCCTGCAACTGATCTTATTCAATTCGCAGCCCTTACTTCAGCGGAGTTGTTGCCCCCCAGCGAGTCTAAGTCCGGAAGAGGAGGAGCCAATCCTGATGTCAGAGACAAGCATTGTGAAAGAATATAAGAACCGAACAATGGATCGAAAAAATATGCATCTAACGCTAGATCCTCAGGAACCTCAATGTTCCCAAGCTTCCCATCATCTATGACCCTTCTAATGGCATCCACCTGATAGTTGATCTATCCAAAGATCTTCAAAAATCTTCCATCCTATTATCAGAGTCATAACTAAGTCTTGATTTTCCTTTTGACAATGCCCCTGGGGGAGATTAGCAAATGGATATAGACAGGATATGGCCGACACTAGTAGACTCTGCAATGGCCAAGAAAAACAAGAAGCTTGAGAGAAAATATAAAAACTGTTGGGATTTGGGGCTCTCAACATATGTGGAGTAAAAGACCCAAATATATCAAGCCTATTTAACTCACTATAAATAGGTGAGAGGATTAGTTAAGGTTAAGAGAGATTGTGAAAAGAATCAAGAATATAATTGAAAGAGTAGAGAAAGGATTTTCGCACAAACTCAGAGCAGCGACCGTAAATCTTCTGTCACGCCTTCGTTCACCGTTGGATCGGGCTGAAATTTTTACAGTGGGTTCAAGACTTCTGGATCTTGATTTTGATCGGTCGGATTAGTGAGAAGTTGTCGAAGGACAAAGATATCGCGTCTGAAAAGTAGCAGGCAAAATCTGGTTTTTCAGTTTATCTTGTTCTCAAATTCAATACTTATTGTTGTGTTCTTGGGCAGATCGTTGAGCACGATTTGTGCTACAATTATTGACTCTCTTGTACCCTATTTTGATCATAGTGGAGCTTGATTTGCTAGCTTGTGCCCGTGATTTTTACCTCTCACATTGAGAAGGGTTTTCCACGTTAAAATTCCCTATGTTGATTTTAGTTGCTTTCATTTATTTGATATTGTTGCTCCTCACAGATTCTAACAAGTTGGGGAAATTATTGTCCGCTGCATATTTCTCTGTTTTATTATCAAAGTTGAATTTTCCATCAAAGTGGTATCGGAACTCCGAGGTTTGGCTGCGAGTTGTTGGACTTGTTTGAATGATGGAGACAAATTCAAATAGAATGATTTGTTTGAATGGCACTAATTATCACTCGTGGAAAGGAAAGATGAAGGATCTGTTATTTGTGAAGAATTTGCATCTTCCGGTGTTTGCGGCAGAGAATCCGGAATCCAAGTCCGATGAAGAGTGGAATTTTGAGCATCAGCAGGTGTGTGGGTTTATTCCACAGTTTGTTGAGGATAATGTCTACAACCACATTGCTAACGAGGAACATGCAAGGACTTTAAGGAAAAAGATTGAATCTTTGTATGCTTCTAAGTCAGGAAATAATAAATTATATTTATTGAATTCTCTGATGAATTTAAGGTATAAGGAAGGGACTTCTATTTCAGATCACCAGAATGATTTTCAGGGGCTCCTAGATCAGTTGTTGGGGATGAGCATCAAGTTTGATGACGAAGTTTTGGGACTATGGCTACTGAATACTTTACCGGATTTTTGGGAGACCTTTTGGGTCTCAATTACTAATTCTGCTTCTGATGGTATTGTCTCTTTGTAGAATGTTAAGGGAAGTGTCCTTAATGAGGAGATGAGACGGAAGGCATAGGGTTCTTCATCTCAATCCAATGTTCTTGCTGTTGAGAACCTGGGGAGAAGTCAGACAAAGGATCAGAAAGGTGGGAGAGAGCAAAGCAGGAGTAAGTCCAAGTCCAAGTACAAGAATGTAGTGTGCAATTATTGTCAGAAGACAGGGCACATACAACGGAACTATTTTAAGTAGAAAAGGGAGAGTAAAGACAAGAAGAGTAACCATAACGACAAGCATCATGATGATGATTGGGTTACCACGGCGACTTGTGATGATCTTGTCGTTCTCCGTGACCATGACACATTCAATCTTGTGTCGGACGAGAGCATGTGGATTATTGATAGTGGTGCTACACTGCATGTTACACCAAAGAAGGAATTCTTCACATCTTACATGCCCGGTAATTTCGGAGTATTGAAGATGGGTAATGATGTGTGTCCAAGGTGATTGGTATTGGCAACGTTTGTTTGTAGACCAACTTAGGAATGCAGTTGACACTTAGAGGAGTCAAACATGCTCCAGATGTCCGTTTTAATTTGATTTCTGTGCATATGCTTGATGATGGTGGTTATGATAACCAATTTGGTTCGAGAAAATGGAAACTCACTAGAGGTAATTTGGTTGTGGCCCGATGGGAGAAAATCAATAGATTGTACTGGATGAAAGCATTGGTTGCTAGAGACAGAGTGAACGCCATTGATATGGAAAGTTCGTTGTGGCACCAAAGGCTTAGCCATATCAGTGAAAATGGGTTGAATTGCTTAACCAAGAAGGATGTGCTTTCTAGATTGAAGAATGCAGAATTGGAGAGGTGCTCTCACTGCATGGCAGGTAAGCAGACGAGAGTCTACTTTAAGAACCACCCTCCCTCAAGAAAGTCAGAGTTACTTGAATGGGTGCATTCTGATGTTTGCGGCTCCTTGAAGGTAAAGACACTTGGTGGTGCACTTTACTTTGTTACCTTTATTGATGATTGTTCCAGGAAGCGTTGGGTCTATGCTTTGAAGTCAAAGGACCAGGTTTTGGAGAAATTCAAGGAATTTCATGTCTTGGTTGAAAGACAGTCGGGAAAGAAGCTGAAATGTGTTCGTTCTGACAATGGTGGTGAGTATTGCGGACCATTTGATGTTTATTGCAAGCAGCTTGGTATCAGACATGAGAAGACTCCTCCAAAAACCCCTCAGCCTAATGGTTTAGCTGAGAGGATGAACAGAACCCTGATGGAGAGAGTTAAGTGTATGCTTTCTGAAGCAAAGTTACCTAAGTCGTTTTGGGATGAGACACTTTACACAGCGGTGCACGTTATCAATCTTAGTCCGGTGGTTGTTTTGAATTCTGAGGTTCAAGACAAGATTTGGTTTGGCAAGAATGTCAAGTATGAGGATTTGCGAGTCTTTGGTTGTAAGGCATATGTGCATGTTCCAAAGGATGAGAGATCCAAGTTGGATGCGAAGACTAGGCAGTGCATCTTTATCGGTTATGTTAGAATATGACTCTAATTAGGACTCTATTTATTTGCACCTATAAATAGGGCCTCATGTACTTGTACTCATGTGAAAGTTCATAATAGAATTGTTTTCACGTGATTTTTTTCCTCTCTACATTGGGAGGTTTTTTCCACGTTAATTCCTGCGTCTGTTTTCCTCTTAAACCCTAACAGGTTATGGTCTGGATGAGTTTGGATACAAGTTGTATGATCCAGTTGCGAAGAAGTTGGTAAGAAGTTGTGACGTGAAGTTTATGGAAGACCAAACCATTGAGGACATTGATAAGATTGAGAAGACTACACCCGAGAAAGACAATTATTTGTCTGATATTGATCCAGTTCGGATACCTGCTCAGAATCCGAATGATGTTGGTGATCAACAAGTTGGAGACGATGTAGAGGCTTCC
>JAOYMZ010040346.1:0-15298 GCA_025802335.1 Pinguicula primuliflora | reverse complement strand
TGTCAGTAAGAATCGTCCTGACTTCTTAAGTGTGATCGGTCTTTGGAAGATCAGTGCCTAGAGATACCGGTCGGCCAAAGACCGGTGTCTCTTACCGGTCTTTGAAAGATCGGTGGATGACATTTTCAAAAATTAGACGTCATTTTGTGGCAAAATAATAAATTTTCCACATTTTTGAACCTTAAAATTCTGGTCGCATAAAAATAATAATAAAATATTAATAAATTGATTTTAAATTAATAAAATATTAATTAATTAAATATTAATTATTATTTTAAATAATCTTAGAATATTTAGTATTTAAAATTTATAACATTTAGATTAATTTTAATTAACTATACCATAAACTCTGTTAGTTGGTAGCATATATGGAAAGATTTGCAATAATCTTTAATTGCAAATCTTTTCTTCTTTCTCGGAATTTAATTATCATAACTTGTGGGTACCCTAGACCTAGAAGTGCCTGTATAAACGTGTATGATTTAAAGAGAAAAAGTGTGAATGAAAATACGAAACAAAGGCTCTCCCGTGGACGTAGGCATTTGTCGAACCACATAAATCCGTGTCTTTTAATTTCTTCATGGTATCGGAGCAGGGAATTCCTGCAGAATCGTCATCTACCAAATAATCAGAAAGTGGGACACTCCGACGAACAATGGCTGACATCGGAGGTGCAATCGCGATTGAATTGCTCGGTCAGAAATTGATCGAGATTCTCAAAGGGAGTCATTAAGAAATTATGAAAGAAATTGTGAAGTTTGTTGATGGAATTCAAAGAGGGAGCCATGGAGATTCTGTCATCAAGCAACCGAACTGGTCAAATCCAAGACCCGTATCAGACCCGCCAGCCACAAATCCGGGTCACAACTCCAGCCACATATCGCCGCGCGCAGACAAAAAACAGTCAGACACGACGGAAATAACATCGAAATCATCATCCGTGGGTAAGAGGAAAACAGATCCGGGTAAGAGGAAAACAGATCCGGGTCAAAGGAAAATAGATCCGGGTCAGAGGAAAACAGAACCGCCAGTCGAATGTGTGGATCCTGACCACAACTCCGATCGTAGACCACCTAGTTCCGACAATAGATCGCCATTCGGGGATAACAATCGATCAGAAACAACGGAAATGCCGTTGAATTCATCATCCCGGGAGAATTCCTATGAGAACCCACAAAAAACCAGCCACCAGCAACGGGATTGCTTTCGACTAGCGGCAAACCCTCCGTCACGGTGGCCCTCAGGAGCAGGTTGGCATACTCCAGCAATAGGGACGGATGAATTGTCTTTCACTACAGCGGGTGTCGGGAGGCGACAGCCCGACAATCATGCGGCTACTGGACGAGTGTTTATGGAATGGGATAAAGGGGTTTCATCGCCATTTCAGAGGGAATCGAACCGTCAAATTTCCAATAGGCAGAGAAGGAATCTCGCGGCTAATCTCGTGGAAGGAACAGAGATAATTTCTGAGAGGATGAGAAATGAAGTCGATGTCTCCTCAGGGATAAGAAATGAAGTCAGTGTCACCTCTTCCACTCGGAACGCAGGTATTAGAGCAGGGGGTGGGAAATTACCCTCCTGCCCTTCAGCTTTAAGTGGTGCAAATTACTTTCCTATTAATTGTTTCAGAGATTTGATGAATCAGTAGCTCAAGTTAATTCATGTTCAAAGAACGAAAAAAAGGGAAGTGATTAGATATTTGACTGTGGTGCTACAGATACCGTGGCTTACGATACTGCAGATTTGGTGACTAGTCACAAGCCTCAGAAACATATGATCCAAACGGCCAATGGGGAGTCGCTCCCCGTGATGGAAACTGGATCGATTAAAATTACTCCTTCTTTGAATTTATCGAATTGTTTACTTGTGCCTACATTATCTCACAAGTTGCTCTCGATCAGCCATGTTACCAAGGAGTTGAATTTCACAGTGGTGATATATCTTTCTTTCTGTGTATTGCAGGATATCCGGACGGGAGAGATCATCGGGCGTGGCACTGAGCGGGCTAGACTATATTATGTTGATGAGGTAGCTATTCCTGGTGATGTGCTGAATGTGAGAGGAATGAAAGGTGATAGGAGATGGTTGTTACACAGACGATTGGGACATCCCTCTGATGGGTACCTACAGACACTATTTCCTAAACTTTCCTGTTTTCCCATTTCGTGTGATGCATGTGCACGATCTAAGACTCATAGGGCATCTTTCCCTTGTAGTCTGTCCCATTCTAATACTCATTTTGATTTGGTTCATGCTGATGTTTGGGGTCCTGCACCTGTTGTTGGAGGGGGAGATATTAAATATTTCTTGCTTTTTGTGGATAATCACTAGGATGTGATGGATCTATTTTTTAAAAAATAAATCAGATGTATTTTCAAAATTTTTGCAGTTTTATCGGTTGATTCAGACTCAGTTTGGGGTATCCCTTAAAGTTCTCCATTCTGAGAATGGGGGGAATTCGTTAACCTTTCTATGAGTACATTTTGTTCCGAAAAAGGGATAGTTCACCAAACCAAATGTCCTTACACCGGAATAAAATGGCATTGCAGAACGGAAAAATAGAATTTTGTTGGAAATTACTCGTGCTATTATGCTTTATTCAAGGGTTCCCTCATATTTCTGGCCTGAAGCTATCTCTACAGCTGTGTACTTGGTAAATCGTCTACCTACTAAGACATTGAAACTTAAAACTTCTCTTCAAACTTTATTATCACACCACAAAGTGCCCTCTTATCTCACAATACCACCCAAAGTGTTTGGATGTTCTGTGTTTGTGCATATCCCTAGACTTCATCATACTAAACTCGATGCATGTGCTCTTAAGAGTGTCTTTGTGGGGTATGGGGTCAATCAAAAGGGGTACCGTTGTTATGACCATGTTTCTAAGCAGATTTTCACCACACTACACTGTGACTTTGTGGAATTTGAGTTTTACTATGAGGCTACCCAATCACGTGGTCAGGGGAGAATCCGGTATATGACCCACTTGATTGGATAGCACCCGTATCTGGACCTACTGCTCTACGACTGTCGGCTTCTTCCTCGCCCGTGCCCATGCACACTGACTCTTCATCTCCGGATATCGAGGTACATACTCATGATACTCCTCATATTATATCTACAGATGATTCTGATATTTCTCCCAGTATGTCATTGCCAGGTTTATTTGATTCCCCAGTGGAGACTGTTCCTGAGGTGGCACGTCCAGGTCGTATATTACCTCCCAGGAGTACTCGTGGCATTCCGGCTCGGAGATACTCTCCGGATCATATTCCAGGCTCACAGCGATATCCCTTGGTGAATCTATTCAGGGGGAGAGAATCTGTCGCTGCCAAGGCATTCACTACAGCCTTGTATAGAGAAGATCTTCCCAGGAGCGTTGAGGAGGCTATGTCATCACCTGACTGGAGGAAGGCTATGGAGACTGAGATGATTACTTTAGAGCGAAATCAGACTAGGGAAATATGTAGACTCCCTGATGGGAAGAAGACAGTGGGGTGTAAGTGGGTTTACACTATCAAAAGTAGAGCTGATGGCAATGTTGAGAGATTCAAGGCAAGACTAGTAGCCAAGGGCTACACTCAGACATATGGCGTGGATTACTCGAAGACCTTCTCTCCTGTTGCCAAAATTGACACGATTCGGGTCCTATTCTCTATTGCAGCAAACAAAGAATGACCCTTCTTTCAGTATGATGTCAAGAATGCATTCTTGCATGGCGATCTTGAAGAGGAAGTATATATGGATGGGCCTCCGGGGTTTTCTCAGACATTTCGACCTAGGGATGTATGCAGATTAAAGAAGGCACTATATGGCTTGAAGCAGTCTCCACGGGCATGGTTTGGGAGATTCACTGTGGTTATGGGGAGATATGGTTACGAGCAGAGTAATTCTGATCACACTTTGTTCTTTACGAGGAGAAAAAAGGGCGTGACATGCCTCGTCATATATGTTGATGACATGATTATCACAGGAGACGATGTCGTCGAGATCGAATCTTTGAAAACAAATCTGTTTAAGGAATTCGAGATGAAGGATTTAGGTGGCCTGAAGTGCTTCTTGGGTATTGAGGTGATGAGATCTCCTTTGGGCATTCATATATCCCAAAGGAAGTACATTCTCGATTTACTAACAGAGATTGGGATGCTGGAGTGCAAGCCCGCTGACACTCCAATGGCCTCAAATCTCAGGCTTGAGATTTCTGACAATGGAGAGGATGTTGATCGAGGTTGTTATCAGCACCTAGTTGGAAAATTGATTTACTTGGCACACACAAGACCTGATATCGCTTAGGCCGTTGGAGTTGTTAGTTAGTTCATGCATAGACCACTGAAGGACCACTGGGATGCAGTTTTGAGGATAGGACGGTACATTAAGGGCACTCCTGACACAGGAGTGTTGTTCCGTAAATATGGGCATCTGAGGTTAGAGGCATATACTAATGCTGATTGGGCTGGGAGTCATACTGACAGGAGATCTACATCTGGATACTTTACCTTCGTTGGAAGTAAGAAACAGAAAGTTGTGGCCTTATCGAGTGCAGAGGCGGAGTTTCAAGGAATTACAAGAGGGGTGACTGAAGTGTTGTGGCTGAAGAAGATACTGACTAAGTTGGGCTTCCCACCTGAGGAACCATGTCCTCTAAGATGTGACAATCGAGCTGCGATTCATATTTTTGAAAATCCAGTGCAACATGATAGGACCAAACACCTGGAGGTTGATAGGCACTTCATCAAGGAAAAGTTGGACAACAAGATTATCACTCTCCCATATGTGAGATTGGAAGATCAGCTTGCAGACATTCTCATAAAGGCAGTGGCTGGACATGCGTATCATGATGTGCTATTCAAGCTGAATATTGGACATCCCAATAGTCAGCTTGAGGGGGAGTGTTAGTTGGTAGCATATATGGAAAGATTTGCAATCATCTCTAATTGCAAATCTTTTCTTCTCTCCCGGGATTTGATTACCATAAATCCCGGGAACCCTATACCTAAAAGTGCCTATATAAATGTGTATGATGTAAAGGGAAAAGGTGTGAATAAAAATATGAAACAAAGGCTCTCCCGTGTGAATTTACGTAGGCATTTGCCGAACCACGTAAATTCTTGTTCTTTCTTTTCTTCAGGGATTACCTGGTTGGGATTGCCATGTTTGCTATGCATAAGTTTCAACCTAAGCCATCGTGGTATGTGAGATAGTCCTCGTTTGATGAGGCTTGATCAGCGGCGGACCCTCGGGGTGTCAGGGGGTGCAACTGTACCCCCTAAATTTTTTTTTCATTGGACATGCACTCCCCCGCAACCCCTATATAGATGCCCAGATACCCTCAAATCTGCCCCTATGTGAAACGCACCCCCTAGTCGGACCTCCAGCATCCGCCACTGGGCTTGATGCATAGGTTCGCAAACATAACTATACTAGTAAATAAATAATAAATCAGTGGATCTCTTCAGTTGTATTACGAATTTTTTTGAATTATTTCTGTTTTGCAGTCACTAGATCAGGATGCTTTTGAGTTGGGAGTCTCCACGAAAACAATAATCCCATTCGGTTGAGGGGTGGGAGTATGATTGCATACATCCTACCTCCAGACCCTGCTTACGAACGAGATTTACTTTGTATGTTTGGTTTTAGATCAATATGCTAGTAAGGAGCTGACACAGTTGAAATTGAGAGCAAAATTAAAGCAACCTAGTTTTTCAAGTCAGCTGTCAAGAATCAGATGGAACAATTTAAGGTTATAATTTAGCCATCCATATGAAGCATCTGAATTATCATTTGTGGCTCAATTTTTTAATTCTTAAAAGTGAAAGCATTTCAGTCTCCCATAGACATAAAATTTAATAGTTTCACTGTGATGCAGTGCTATGGCATATGGGCAGATTTGGATAATCATATCTCACTCTTGATCCAGAGTATGAAGCTGCTCAGGTAATTTGACTCTACTGATGTAACAAACCAAATTCTCATCCCTTAGGCGATATGGTCTGTTATAGCAGTGAAGTCCACGGCCTCATCCGAGCCCTTAATTTAATTAAACAAAAGAGTTCCAAAACAGGAGATTGAGTCATCCCACGGTTGAACCTTGACCAATATTTCTTACTCATGACCCGTGTCTTCTTGTTCAGGCTCTGCAAATTACATAAACAAAACGGTGATGAGCTTACTTAGAAGCCCAGTAGGATTTAACGTTCGAGACTATACGTCCCACATTCAAATAATTTGCATTTAGATGACAAAAGCCTATATACCGTTTAATATAATTCTCTCCCATATTATAATCTTACCATTCAAACCCTTCTCGGCCCAAACATTTTTCCATCAGCTCAAATCAATTGCCCCAACATCTATCCCATTTTCTCAAACGCAACACCCACCCGTTTCAACACTAACTACATAACTCAACAATTAACGAAATATAACAGTGAATAAATTCGATAGAAAACATCTCAAGCCACTAAGACTGCCTTTTTAAAACCAGAACGGGGGGTGGGGAGGTGGGGGTGCGTTGCACTTAAAACAGCAAACCAGACTTCTAGATTCCGGCCAAGTTCACAAGTTCGATAAGGATTTCACAAACAAAATGCTGGCTCATCAGCTGTCACAAACAATCCCCACAACCCCATTACATGAAAAACTCCGCAGCACCTCAGCCAAAGAACGCACGGCCATGGCGGTTGACCGCCCCGTGTCCGGTGATGGGTTTGTGATAGCACAGAGCCGCCCCGAGAGCGAACTCACCCACAGCACCTCAGCCAAAGGTGAGCCACCCTCCGTCGCCACCTCAGACGATGCCCACTCCATGACCACCGCAGGTTGTCAGCCGGACACACAGTCTGATATGCCATAATTCTGTTCCTTCCATCGCGGGACGATCCCAGCGCACTCAGCACCCGTCTCCCCATCCCCTTCCCCGCTCGAACGTGCAGCCCCTCCGTGCACGCCGCCGGAGACGGGGATTTTTCTCCCAACAGCTCACATAGAGCTAACATACAGCTCACATAGAGCTAAACACGCAGCTCGCACAGAGCTAAACACACGGCTCGCACAGAGCTAAACACGCATCTCACACAGAGCTAAACACGCAGCTCACATAGAGCTAAACATGCAGCGTCTGAGCATCCACGGCTCCGACGAGTCACCCACCTCGTGTGCAGTCGCACACAGCGACCCACATTCATTTTCACACACAAGCACACGTAAATCAAACGACTTAAATAAAAAACAAAGAGCAAGAACATTTTGACAAATGAACTCAATCCCCCAATTCCCTCATCCCCACCAAGTAGTACTCAAATCCACCTACCTAGTAACTGATCTCCACCGTAAGCGCTGGATCCAACTTCCTTCGTCACCTTCCCGTGCCTTTTTCCTCCTTCCAGCGTACACCCTGTTTTTGGGTAGAAGAGTTTGAGGTGGGAAAGATGGAGAAGCCCTCCCTCTTTCATCCCCAATTGGCGGCTGCCATGTAGGGTTTAATGTGCCAGCAGGGACCCTACATCTGGGCTGGGCCGAAATACAAGTGCACAGGTTTATTAAAATGTGACTTTGGCTACATTGCAGCCCAAATGTGTTCTAAATTTATTATGCAGAGATCCCATACCTTACAGTCCAGTCAGCTGCAGCCAAATGCCAAGGGTTTACTGTGCTAGAGTGGCTTCCTTAGACATGGGCTAGCCGAGCGGCCCATTCGCTAATATTAAAAGTGAAGTTTGGGTCTGGTAGCCCCAAATCCTTAATGGCAGAGATGAGAAAAATCTCATACCTTACAGCCTTCCCCCCTTGAAAAAGAGTTTTGTCCTCGAAACTCATTCCTTCTGGTACTTTGAATATGTGAGGATACGCCTCTTGCATGTCCCTAACCATCTCTCGTCTCAGGTCTGGCCACCAATATATCTTCCTCAAATTCAGATACATCTTCGTAATCCCGGGATGAATACTCGTATGAGATCGGTGACCTCATTCAAGATATCTTCTTTCAATGTCGGGTAGTCCGATATCCATATCCTACCAAATTTCATCACTCGCCCAACTACCGTGATTCGATGCTCAGTGTTAGTCCTGCTTGCTACTTTCAATGCCTGTTGGATATTCACATCCCTTGGTTGCTTCCCGAATCCAGCCCAAAAGACTTGGTTCCGCACATAAGGTAGACATTTGGGCTGAAATTAAGTTTTTTACTTCAACTCCCAAACCTTCCCACTCCCGAGCCAGTATGGCTAACATTTCGGTATTCCCTTTCTAGCTGAGTGTATTGGTAACCCGATTGGCTATCCCCAGGTGGTACGGAATGTCGACATCATAATCTTTAATTAATTCCATCTGCCTTTGTTATCGCAGGTTTAGTTCCTTCTGCATAAAAATATAGCGTAAGCTCTTATGAGCAGAGTAGATAGTGCATTTTGTCCCATACAGGTACTATCGCCATATCTTCAATGCAGACACCATGGCCGCAAGTTCTAAATCATGAGTCGGGTAATTAAGCTCGTAGGTCTTCAGCTGATGCGACACATAGGCTATCACCTTCTCCCCTGCATCAGCACACATCCCAACCCATTCTTGGAAGCATCATTATACACCACATACTCCATTCATTCTTATGGCAAAGTCAATACCGGCGCCGAGGTTAGTTTCTGCTTTAGTTCCTCAAACTTTTGAACGCACATAGCATTCCATTGAAATTTAACTCCTTTCTGAGTAGGTCGTGTGAGTGGCAGTGCTAGCCTGGAGAATCCTTCGATAAACTTCCTATAATAATCCGCCAAACCAAGAAAATTCTGAATACCTCCGATTGATTTTGGTGCAGGCCATGACTTGATAGCTTTAATTTTACTCGGGTCTATTGCGAGTAAAATTAAAGCTATCAAGTCACTTCTTGGATTACATGCCCCAAGAATGCCACTTCGGTGACCCAAAACTCACACTTTGAAAATTTTGCGTACGACGATTCTTCTCACAACCTCTGGAGGGCTACTCTCAGATGTTGTGCATGAGTCTCAGCATCCGAAAAGTATAATAATATATCAATGATGAAGACTACAACAAACTCGTCCGAAAAGCAGCTGGACTTACATCTTCCTCCTTTACCTTTGTCTGGTAGTATCCTGATTTCATATCTATCTTTGAGAAAATACATGCTCCTACCAATTGATCAAATAAATCATCAATTTGTGGTAATGGGTATTGATTCTGAATCGTAACCTTATTGAGTTCCCGGTAATCTATACATAACCGCATGGTACCATCCATCTTCCGCGCACACAATACTAAAGCTTCCCAAGGTGACCCGCTTGGTCGAATCTGTCCCTGATCTATTAACTCGTGCAATTGAATTTTAACTCTGCGAGTACTTTGGGTTTCATACGATAGGGGCTTTTGATATGGGAGCTGCCCCGAGTCCTAAATCTATGATGAACTCTACTGCTCGGTCCGATGGTAGATTAGGAAGTTCATCTGGGAACATATCTGGATACTCTTGCACTATCGGTAAGTCTTTCAATTTCTTTTCCTGCCCTAGTGTGTTGACCAAAAATGCTAAGAATGTTTCACGACCCCGATGCACTGCACCTCAATCTAACGCTTCTCACTCATGTACCGAGTTCTCTTGATCAAGATTTGCCTAGCACAAAACACAAGAGGTGTTAAGCTTCTTAGGAAGCTCAGTAGGATTAATATTCGGATCCAATCCCATCTTATAACATTATTTTTGCCCCTAATCACGACATCAAATGGTTACACAACCCTATGTATATCGTAACCCTTAACTCATTTTAGCTCAATGCAATGACAATGAACTTATGCCCCACTGCTGTTAGTTTATAACCTTCATAATTCATCGTTACAAACCTATCTAATCCATCTAACTCGCCGAACACAAGCAAGGTCTTACTGGTTCTCATAACATAACACCCATGTTCGTGTGATTTCAAAATTCGGCCAAGTAACACAACCAGGACGAGGACTAAATGCAGTCACCACAACGTCCACTGATCCCCACCTCGTGTTCCTCCATGGCACCTTGGCCAGAGAGAGAACTCGTGCTGTGGTCACCAGTTCATTCATCGGAGACAAACTCGCAGCACCCAGTTGCCTCGCAAATAGCATTTCCACAGCACCTCAGACAAAGGAGGCCCATCCTCACCGCCACATCAGGGGCACGTCCTCTCCACCACCATTTCAGGTTGTCGGCACTCCAGCCATCTCCCCCACATCACAGATTCGGCACACAGCCATGACACACAACATAGACTCACATGTTCTGCTAAGTACGGTGAAGCAAGTAGTCACCACCAAAACATCCCGCAGATCGTTTATACACAGGTACCGCAAGTACATATAGGAAATGAGAGGAACCTGTAACTGTACTCCCTCAACACAGGACGAACAATCCCCAAATCTCCCGCACTTAAGAGCAAACCACCTATCGAAATTTATCCCATGGAACATACTTATTACCAACATCCATCCCGTTCAATTTCTTGTAACTCACTCTCAATAACACATGACAATCATATGAAATTCAACCTCACTATCATGAGGAACTAACTGACAGATCAAATTTAGTTACGAATTGGTACCCAAGGGTTACCTACTAAATCAGGCTAGTTGAACCCCCTTCAATTCCCTTATGGCTTTACTCTTGTAACAAAACTTCTACCATTCCCTGCGGCTAACTTTTATTCACTCTTATCCCTTCACTGCCTATCACTCCCCACAATCACGCGGTGTTTACTAACGTAAGTTCTACAAGGCTTAAAGTTTGGGGTCACCTCTTGTCTTGTTAACTATGATTAACGTAGACAAGATGCGAACCTCGCTCCGATACCAACTATAACGAACCAAATGCTCACTCCCTGAGCGATATGATCCGTTATGGCAGTGAAGCTCATGGCCTCACCTGAATCCTTAATTTAATTAGACAAAAGAGTTCCGAAACAGGAGATTGAGCCATCCCTCGGTTGCACCATGACTAATACTTCTTACTCGTGACTCATGTCTTCTTCTTCAGGCTCTGCAAATTACATAAACAAAACAGTGGTGAGCTTACTTAGAAGCCGAATAGGATTTAACGTTCGAGACTACACGCCCCACATTCAAATAATTTGCATTTAGATGACAAAAGCCCATATACTGTTTAATATAATTCTCTCCCATATTATAATCTTACCATTTGAACCCTTCTTGGCCCAAACATTTTTCCATTTGCCCAAATCAATTTACAATTCAATGGCCCCAACATCTATCCCATTTTCTCAAACGCAACACCCACCGTTTCAACACTAACTACATAACTCAACAATTAACGAAATATAACAGTGAATCAATTCGATAGAAAACATCTCAAGCCACTAAGACTGCCTTTTTAAAACCAGAACAGGAGGGTGCGTTGCACTTAAAAATAGCAAATCGGACTTCCAGATTCCTGCCAAGTTCACAAGTTTAATATGGATTTCACGAACAAAATGATGGCTCATCAGCCTTCACAAACAATCCCCACAGCCCCATTCCATGACAAACTCCGTGGCATCCCAGCCAAAGAGTGCACGGCTATGGCGATCGACCACCCCGTGTCCGGTGATGGGTTTCCGACAGCACACAGCCACCCCAAGAGCGGACTCACCCACGGCACCTCAGCCAAAGGTGAGACACCCTCCGTCGCCACCTCAGGCGATGCCCACTCCACGACCACCGCAGGTCGTCGGCCGGACACATAGTCTGATATGCCATAATTCTGCTCCTTCCATCGCAATACGATCTCGGTGGACTCAGCACTCGTCTCCCCATCTCCTTTCCCACTCGATCGCGTTGCCCCTCCGCCCACACTGCCGGAGACAGGAATTTTCCCCTAGCAACTCACACAGAGCTAACATGCAGCTCACACAGAGCTAGACACGCAGCTCGCACAGAGCTAAACACGCAGCTCGCACAGATCTAAACACCTGTAACCCTCTGGTTTTGGTTACTTGAATTTTCTACTTGTAACCCAGTTTTCTTCAGAGTTCACAACTTGGTTTACATGAATCGTATTAGATTGAAGTTTTTGGCCAAATGGTATTACAATTGAGGTAGGAAACCTGTTCATTGCAGTCCATCGTCTCGAACTGCTGTTGTGGAGTCTGAATTGGAGATTTGGAGGTGAAGAACTTAATAACGTTTCATCTTCCTGAAGAGTTTAAGTTTTTTTTACGACTAATTCTCTAGCAAGGATCTAGAATGAAAGGGGAACCCGTATTTTTAAATTGAATGCATGAATATTCCATCTTCTCCTACTGTGTACTTATTTCCTTGTTTCAAAGAGCATATATGTCGTTTTCTATTCCTACTTCATGTAAACAGCTGAATGATTTTATTCCCAGCCTGAGTTTGGCTATTTGGACTACAACTCCATGGACCATTCCTGCTAATGTTGGTAGTCATTCATGAATCCGTTGTAACCTATCATTCTGTTCGTTGGCGATGTTTTGATATGCAACCTAACTGATCAGCTGCTGCTGTCAATTCCAAGCTTCAATATGCTGTTGATGAAGTTGATTCCAGTTCTATCGACATGACTCCTTGCTAGCTGATAAAGAAAAAAGACTTGTAAT
This sequence comes from Pinguicula primuliflora, assembly GCA_025802335.1. Lineage (NCBI taxonomy): Eukaryota > Viridiplantae > Streptophyta > Magnoliopsida > Lamiales > Lentibulariaceae > Pinguicula > Pinguicula primuliflora. Next base: position 2,708 of record JAOYMZ010040346.1, on the reverse strand, counting down.
ATCTAGAAGGAAAATGGCAAAATAAGAGAAGGATTGAAAGTTAATGTTTCCCATAAATATCTCTAACTAACATGAAAAAGCAGAACCAGACATAGTATTCGGGCAACTTTTGTCTATGGCCGAGCACTTCAAATTTCAAGGCGTTCTCCAACGGGGGTCAGGGGCGAATCTATATGGGGGCTCAAGCACACCAGTCTAGACCCACACCATTCTTTTAGTTGTATGAAGACCTGTGTCGTGGCTGGAAAAAGTCTCCTCTTCTCCAAACTCGAGCACCTTAAGCATCAATATTGTTATTGACATTATGAGCAATACTTTGTTTAAAAGTCAGATCTGCAGAAAATTTTTGAAGAAGAATTGATGAGAGAAAAGTTGCAGACAAGAATATAGAAGAAGGAAAAAAGGAGAACGAAGAAGAAAGAAGATGAAAAAGTAAAAATTCTCATTTTTAGGGTAATTTTCGTACTGTTGTAGTTTAGGTGTTGCCTTATTTAATAATTGTTGGATAAGTCAAAAAGAAGCATTTATGGATTTGTTAGTAAAAAAGGAGCACACAAATCTTCTCATATCAATCTTTAGAGTTATTGCAAGCATGAGTAGGAACAGTAAACATATTGTATAAAAGCGTGTACATAACATGAGTGGATGATAAGAAAAAAACAGAGAAGAAAACGGAAGAAGAATTCTCTCTTCCCGTGGAGTAGGGATTTCTCCCGAACCACGTAAACCTGTATCGTGTGTGAATCACTCTTTTATTCAAACATCAAAATCTCATAAATCATCCAAATATCAAACTCAACATGGTATCGGAGCAGGGAATTGGTCCCGTTTCTTCATCTACCTAAGTTGTGAAGACCTGAAATTCTATTCAGCACAAACCGTGCATCATGACAGGGGAGATCACCATCTCCAAAACCGAAATTGACAACTATTTGTCTCAACAATTTGCGTAGTTCATTCAAAGTCAGAATCTGCCACAATTGTCTCAGCCAGATGAAATCAAACCCGAGAAGGATGATACATCGATCATCATCGACTTGAAGTTGGATAGCAGTAATTATGTGTTATGGGCCAGAATGATGGAGTTAGCAATTATCGGGAGGGGTCGCCTGGAATACATCACTGGCAACGCCCCTGAACCGGCAAAAACCGATCCCGGATACAAAATATGGAGACAACATGATACACAGGTATTCAACTGGATTACTAGGTCGATTGAAAGGCGACTAGTAAACCAGTTTATATATTATCCCAACTCCTATGAACTTTGGAAGGTTCTTGCCCGAACATTTAATGCAGGCGAAGACTCCCTCCAGATCTTTGATCTGGTCACAAAGGCAGATAGAATAGTGCAAGGGACAGTACCAGTTGAAGAGTATTACACTCTGTGCAACTCATTATGGACCGAAATTGATCGTCGCCGGCCGAATCCCATGAAATGCGTCGAAGACATCAACGAGCATAACAGGTTACAGGCCGAGCATCGACTTTTTAAATTCTTGGCAGGACTAAATACCGAGTTTGAAGCAGTAACCCAGGATATTCTAAAACAATCACCTTTACCGACCGTTGATGTCGTGTACGCAACCCTCCGGCGAGAAGCAGCTCGCTGTCAGATCTGGAGGTTATCATCCAATGGAGCAATAGGAGGACAGAATCCTCCCTCTCTCGGCAACATTGGTACTGGACTGGCCATCTACAGCTCCGGGACGGCGGACAGTCACCAAAACCCTAAAACCGGTGGCGATATATCTCAACCAATAATCACTCATCCATGGGAGCGCCGGTCAGAAACTACTGTCCAGAACAGCAATTCATCACCCCGGCGGCCTTTCTGCGACTATTGCCAGGTATTGGGACACTGGCAGAGAGATTGTTACAAACTAAGGCGAAATCAGGGAACGAACCGGGGTGGCCGACGCGGAGGATGGAGTTATTCTGGTCGGAGGGGCAACCGTGCTAACATTTCTGAGAGCGGACACAATCCACCGGAGGTAAATGAAACTGACAAAATCGGAGTGGTGAATCTTAGCCAAGAACAGCGTCGCGATGGGGGAATTTGTATAGAAACCCTCGAGACCCGGTTGAATGAACCGGAGAATATGACGACCCGTCCGGCAGGTAATACTAAAGGAAGAGTTTCAGGTGAGAAGTTACAAATTCCTCCTTCTAATTATAACGGTGCTAAATATTTCCATGAGGGCAGTTTCGGTAAAAACAAAGTTTTATCTGCATCTGGGCCGGACAGTCGGGATTCCACAGTTTTTGGGCCAGACTTTTCCGCAAAATCTAGGCCTGGAAACTGCAGGCCGATGTATCCGATCAAAAAGCCTTCTGCTGGGCCAGGAAAATATTATGCTGGGCCAAATAAAATATTTACAGGGCTGTTCAAAGCCCAGCAGAACAAGGAAAATACATGTGCAAATATAGTGCGAGAATCTGTTCCGGGAAAAAAATCCGAATGGATATTTGATTGTGGTGCCACTGATACAATTACATATGATCCCTCTGACATTGTTCAACTGCAGAAAACTCACAAGAAAGTTGTTCAGACAGCCAGTGGAGAGTTTGTTCCCGTAAAAAGTGCGGGGATTATTGAAATTTCCCCATCCATGAGATTATCTAAATGTCTATATGTACCGTCGTTGTCATATAAATTGCTCTCAATAAGTCATATTTCCAAGGAACTGAATTGTGTTGTGCTAATG
>JAOYMZ010040335.1:0-15299 GCA_025802335.1 Pinguicula primuliflora | reverse complement strand
GACGAGGTATCAAGGATCGAAGAGACTATCTAACTCTATCAATACCTTGGCTGAGATTGAAATTGGAAATTCAACTGCGACCGACCCCTTACTTCATCCTCACTTCATGCTCTTGACGGCTTGGAGTTCAGATCCGAATGAAGATACAAAAGGAGAGATTAGGGTTTTGTTAATTGGAATGCTTGTAGGGGTATAAAAGTCTTTTAATTCATTATTTTTATATAAAATAAAAAGAGGGGCACGTTTGAAATTTTAAGAAATCACAGGGGGGTAAATTAGAATTTTAAAACCGCAAGGGGTAAATTAAATTTAGGCCAAACCACAGGAGGTAAATTAAAATTTACTCAATCCATTGCATAAAAGGATAAAAGTTGACTAAGTGAATTTAGTCATACTTATCTATGACAATAAAATTAATGAACCATATATTTACATGTCTATATAAAATACGCGTGGCAAGATACTGCATTAACACACCATATTTGACTTTTTAACTTTTTATCTTATTTCCACCGCATGTCCATGTTTTTGTCATGGAAGGTGTGGGAAAACTCAAGATTCAAACACAAAGTCTTCACATGTGAGTCATATAATCACATATGTCGGCTCTGATACTATATGTTAGCAATATTTCTATAGCATATGTGAATTATACAACATCAAACAAGAATTTGTGCACCTGTTTGTGGTGTAAAACTTGTCATAATGCGATGACGCGTGAAGAACCTGAAGTCCAAGAGCAAGTATAAGTCTTCTCCTCCAAGATATATTGTTGAAACTGAATGGAACAGCCTTAGTAGGTCAGGTTAATCCTTTTTATAGATATGAGGAGGGATTTGGCCTAAATAAAAAAATTGTTGAACCCATAATCTCACCCATTAGGCTATCCACAATCATGGAGGAAGTTTCCTCGCTTTTTACCTACACCTATCACATCAACTCACTTTTCTCTCACTACACCCATCTTATCTACACTCATATTTTCTCTCTCTAATCTATCCTTCATATTTCACTCTCTATATTTTAATTTATTTTATATATTTTAATAGATTATAATATATTTTATTTTAATTTATAATTTTTTTTATTTTATGTGGTGAAAAGAGAATGGAAGGGTGGAAAGACGAATTACCATGTGGGAACCCGCAACCGGTTCCCACACGCTGGGGAGGAAAATTAACCTCTCCCTTGTGGTTAGCCTAAGACCTACACCAGCTGTCATCCACATTGTGTTATGAGATATTGGGCAACATGATCACTTATATTAAGTTCAACAACATGAATCAAATAACAATTAATAGAAACTTACAAAATGTGAAAGATTTCAACAAGTTCTTCATAGTTAAGAAAACAATGATCAATGCCATACATGGTTCGTCAATATCGTGGACGCAGAAGTTGATTCTGCTACCAGTCACAGGCGCATAAGGTATGCCAATAATATGCATGATTATGCCAACATAGGATGCAGTGGGGTTGATGTTCGCAGGGTCGATGTTGTTGGTGTTGATTTCCTCCGTTTGATTTTCTCCCATTGGATAGATTGAGAGTTAGGGCAGAACTGAATTTATGAAATTTTGATCGGATGAAATTGGGCAAAAGGACATGGGGACTAAAACGAAAGCTTTGATACCATCTTAAGATTTAGGAACCGAAGTTTGGTCGAATCCTAACTGCTTTAACTGATCGAAATCCTAACTGCTTTAACTGATCGAAATCCTACAGTTATGGAATCAAGTGTTGTTTGTTGGTAGGTCAAGAAACAAGCTGTTGAGGCGGAACTTCCCCCTTTTTCCTGTGTATTGTTGGTTCCATCCGGAAGTGTTATATATACATGATTGGGCTCTGACCTAACTTTTTCCCAAAGACAATATTAACAAATAAGTAACAAGTGACTGTACACGACTATTGGGCTTCATGTATATATGGGCTTGTTGTTTTAATAGAAGAATTGATATCAAGAACCATATTTGTTCTAAATTAACTGTTCTGCTTGAAATGTTGGTTCCTGTACAAAAAAATGGGATGAGACGGATATAATGTAAAAGTGTAGTATTTTAGGATCCGTTTATTTGAGGGAATTATGCAGTATTACGTGGGATTGACCCATTATTTATTTCACAGGGAAAGTAGTCAAATCGAGTTTTTGGATTGAAAATCGGATCACGCGCGTTTTTGGAATTAACTTAGGATCCAGACTTAAAAAACAATCCCACAAAAAACATGGTATTGAACCAATCCCATTCTGGACCTTCACATGTAACCTTCTATATGCCCGTAAATTACATCAAATTGCCATCGATATTTAAATTTCCATACCAACTGAATATTTGGGGATTCCGTCAGAACTCACGAACCCTAGAAACAATCACGACACCAAATTAAATATCAACGACCACGTATCAGGTAATTCATTCAAACTGAGCCAAAAACGTTTGTTAATTTTCGTAATTCATGCTGCGTTAGACGATTATGTGTTTGCCTGAATGTACATGAGTATGCACTGAAATCCTTACATTCATATGTATGCCTAGATGGATGTAATTGGGAACAATGGTTGTGAATTGTTTGCTTTATGTACTATTGCATAACTACAGTTGTTGTCATTTGCGAGTATTTGTGTGCCATATTTGTTACAATACATGTCAAATAAACTGTTTTATACTTGATATTGATAACTTGTTGTAATCAGGGCTATGGAAGAATCAAGTGGAAATCTGCATGCCAAGAAAAAACTATCATACAACCCACCTAGAAGTTATGATTGTAACCACAGCGACCAAGGAGCTCGAAGATCACCGCGTAAACATATTGCACAAATGCAATATTGCACAGGAGTTTACTTCAACCAAGCTGAAGAAAAATGACTCATAGAGGCAATGAAATTTTGTATAAAGGAAAGATTCAGATCAGAGAACGGTTTTCGAAAGGGACTCAATGAGAAATGTGCCTCCCTCATAGAACAAGATGTACTTGGAAGTCGTGTTACCAACCATGAAGTCCAGACCAAAATCAAGGTGTGGAAGAGTGAGTACAACCTGCTAAACGACAATCTAAATCTTAGTGGTTCTGCGTTTGATTCGATATAAACACAGATCATAGTAGACGAACAACTTTGGAGCGAACGAATAACGGTCTGATTATTTGACTTGCATTGTTATAATAATATTTTATACGTAATGCTGATTCTTTTATTGTACATGATAGCATCAAATACAAGAAACTTAAGAATAGGAAATGGATATGGTATTACAACCGGTGTGGCATATTTTGCAACAATAGGGCCACTGGTGTTGATATGTACGATTACAACGATGCTAGAAGTGCAACTGCAGATTCAGCAAGCTATGATGTTACGAATGCTGTGGAGTTAGACGAACAGTTGGACTTTTATACAAATGAACAAACTGAGAAGCCGCATGAGGTGCAAAGAGGATTGCCTATAAATGAGGATGTCTCACCACCACATTATATACCAGCAGCCAAGCATCCAAGAAAGAGTAGTGAAAATAGGACACCTAAAACACCAAAAGCTGGAGCTGGTGGCACCAACAATTTTACTAGTGAAGATCCCACAAGTAATGAATTTACGATTGCACTAAAATCCTTCCAGACGAATAAAATTGGAATCGTGCCTAATTAGGTTCGGCAGGACTTGTCTTTTATGAGACTAGACAACATGGAGGTTAATAGCAAGATGAAGGTTGTAGATGAGGTGAGTAATAATCCCGCAAGGTGGAATGTGATGTCGATGAAATAGAGGAAACAGTTTATTGAAACTGTTTTATCTGATAGCTCAATCGTGTGATCTCCTTGAAGTTCCTAGTTATTGTAGACTGAGTGTGTGTTCTTTGTCTCCCTGTTTGGACGGGCTTTATGCGCCGTTGTATTTGTGTACTGATTGCTGAGATTTGAGAGTATTTATGTTGAACAGATTTGATATATTAAATCAGTGATTGTGTTAGGAACAAATTTGTGCGCTATTATGTATACACAAACTTGTGACATGTTTGCATCCTACACAAAAGGGCAGCATCACCACCATTAAAAAAAGGATGAAACCATTGGATCAGGACAGAAAAAAAGATTCCAAAAACAGTCATCACCACTGTTGCGAAAAGAGGACCAGATTTACAAGTAATCCACCAACACAAAAAGGCAGCATCACCACCATCAAAAAACGGATGTTGCTATTAGATGAAGTCTGAAGCAAGCATGTCATACTTCAGTAGTCATTACCATTCTCCTCATCCTCGTCATCCTTATCCTCCTTATCCTCCTCATCTGGTTCTTCTTCCTCTTCTTCTTCATCCTCATCCTCCTCATCCTCATCCTCCTCATCCTCATCCTCCTCATCCTCATCCTCCTCATCCTCATCATCCGCATTAGAGGGGTAAGAGGAAGGCCCCACCATGGTGGAGGTGGTCCTCTGAGAATCCTCACTTTGAGGATGTTCAGAGGAGGAATGGTATAAGATGTCCTGAAGGATTGGTCAGGAAATGCTTCTCTCGAGCTATCCAAATCAGATAGCCATTCTTCTGGATGTCCCTATTTTTTAGCCTTCAACTTTGTTTTCTTCACTTTCTCTTCAATCTTTGCTTCTTTATCCCTCTTGTGTTTGAGCTCCTCCTTCCTCACCCTCTCTCCAGCCACCAGCGCTAAGAGCCTCTTTTGCTCTTCAGTGCTCTTTCCCATTCCACGAACCTGCCTGATAATAGTGAACATATATGCAATTAATTCTTCATTGAATGCTAAATCTACCAACATGCAAAAAACATAGCAAGCACCATACACAAGATAGTATATTTAGCTACAAATATTACTGCTACATGGTCTAAACCCAAAAATCTCACCGTTATTCATGTATATAGCTAACATAGTTGGTCCACTAAGCAACATATAGTATCTAAATCACCGAAATGATCCGTGAACCTTCCACCAGAGGAAATTTCAAGTAATTGCACATTTAATGTTAAATCTACAATCATGCAAAAAAAATAGCATATCTCATACAAAAGGTGATATCCTTAACAAAAACTTATTGCAACATCTTTGTCCTTCACGAGGATCGATTCCACTGGAGGCGCAAACGCCTGTGGCTTGTCTACCATAGACGGTGGATTGTTTTATACAGGGATAATAGCAGATCTCAAGGTATCTTCAGGGGTTTTTTCCGTGGAGAAGCCGGCCATGCGTCTGTTCTGATCACAGGAACTTGAGGAGAGGTCGATTTATTGTCGTTTTTGCCTTCCATTTCTTCTCCACGAGGAGTTGCATACTGTAATCAGATGTGGAGTATTGAAAGAGACGGAAGAGATTGGAAGAAGGCGAATCGACGTATACTGCGAAGGAGGGCATATTGGTACATTCACTTTATTTTTTAAATTGAGTCAACTTTTTTGGGACTGCAAGTAAACATAAAATTGTTTGTTTTGGGTTCAATCTCATTCCACATCAATTCCAAAATTAGTGTAAAATATGGGTTTAATCCTAATTTAATGTGAAGTTAATTCTTAGAATGAAATTCAAGTAAACGGACCCCTACATAGTAAACTAGTGTATTGCCCGTGGTTATAGCCACGCGTGCGAAAGCCATAGTGTGAAAATGAGATGATGACATGAAAATAAGTTTGTGATACACGAATCTTGTGAACGTTAATTGGAGAAATCATGAATCATGTGAATGGTAATAAAAAATCCAAAAAAAAAATCTTATGCATTGCACAGATAATACATGTATCTGATAAAGTCCAAAAGACTAAAAAACTGTATAGATGAATAAATTCCCACTTGCTATCGTAATGTGAGAAAATGACCATTGGCATGACAATGTCCAAAAGTCTATAAATGTACAAAGCAAATTGAAATGTAGCGAAACACAATAAAAATGTTTGTCAGCACAATCATTCTTGTGAAGATCAAAGGTTGTTCAATCTGGCAACGAATGTGAAGCAATTAGAGTTAGAGTGAATGATTCAAAACAAATGTAGGTCAACAGCTTCATCAAGCAACTAAGAAAAGAAGATAAATACATCTAATATAGATAAGACTATAAGAGAAATAAAATAAATCGTATTGAGCTAGAACAAACTAAGTTGAGTAAGACATTTAATTCATCTGCTAGTCGAAGGCATTCAGTTGAGTTGAGGTAAGTTGATTAACTTAACAGCTTCCAACACGAAATAGAAACAAAATGCATAAAAGTGAAAAGCATAGATGTACCTCCTCAAGAGTACAACATAGGAAACATTGTTAGTCGATAGGGAGATGTGAAATTGCTTCCATCCTCTGGCAACAACTTAAAGAAATATTTCATATTAGCAAATTTTTTCCAAATCCTGTAGTATGGGGGTATAAGAATTAAGAACACATACTAGTATGGGGGCATAAGAATTAAGAACACATACGTATTACACCACATTAGCTACACTGTACAATGGCTTCATCAAAATACTCCAATTTTATAAAGAATGCTGTCAAAACCATATCACAGTATTTCCTGACTGGAATGTGAAGTCATACCCAGTATATGTTATGGCCTATAATAGTGCCAAAAGGTAATTTAACCGCAAAACTTGGTAAGAACGGAAGTAAGAAAAACTTCTTGATCAGACGGGCCGAAAACTCCCATTCCAACCTTATTCGCACGGATTTTGCATTCCAAAGTTCACTTATAGTACATGAAGAAAATAGCAAGTAAAATTAAAAGAGGAGCCAATGATATTTTCAATAGAAAGAGAACTTACTTTTTGTCGAGAGTCCAAATAGATCGGCAAAGGAAGAACAATAAACTTGAACATCTCTGCACCAACTTCCGCAAGAACAGCAAACCTGAAGTAGTTCGAGGTGTACATTCAAGATGGTAGATTAAGACATAAAAAAACGAAACTCTGAAAGCATAAAAATAGAAAGGATTAAATTCATGTAGAAACCTAAATCAAAAGTTGTTCAAAAGAAACAATACAAAAATACCTTATGGAAGAAATACAACAATGTCAAAGTCGTTTATCGCAAAGAAGAGTAATGGTGGAGGTAACTAAAGAGAACAAAAAGGCACAGGAACAAATAAGCTTGGGTTTGGGGACTTGTTAGCAGAATCAATGAGATTAATGCAGCAAAATCTAACCATATAACTATTTATTAACCAAACCTGAAAGAGAACAAACTGCAGTCTATTATTGAAACAGTAGAAAACGACAAGGTTAAACAAAAACAATGCTGAGGGAAAAAACAAAGACTGTCAGCATAAAGAATTGAAGATGTGTATTACGCCATGTGCAAACCACAAGTTCTGCAACTTGTGAGTCAGCTTTAGCCAAAATATCTGCATCTGGAAGGAAAAATTCAGCATTAAACCAGTCTACAAAAATAGAAAACATACTTAACAATTCATGGAGGCCATTAGAACAAAATCCCATAATCCCAGCATGGATCCGTTGGTCATCCGTGAGGTGGCATAACAACTGAAGGTGGGTAGATATGTGCAGCAAATGTGCAAGGAAGTTTAGGAAAAATGAGGTGTGATCAGCTAGAATGTGAACGAAAGTAAAGTGATATAGAATAAGGGAACGAAAATGGTACCTTTTGCGCTTTCTCAAGAAGAATTTGACCTGAAAGCTAAGCGGGCAGTAGACGGAAGCACACTTACCTACATCATCAATGTAACAATATAAGTAATCAAATGTAGATATGGAATAAGAGAGTTACATTTTGTCATCTTTAAGATACAAACATGTTTGAGGGAAGGTTTAGGTATAACTGGTCATGAGACTCCCAAAAATATTGCCTCAAATATGATGGGAAAAAAAAACTACGGAAAAAATACCGCAAGCAAAATTGCCTCAAAAAAGGATGACATTTTGCAGATAGTTGTTATCTACATGGCCTACATATGTAATACCTCAAGGCACTTCTGGCTGCAGACAGGTGTGAGGAGAGTGAAGACGAACTCAAAAGACCTCAAGGCACTTCTGGTTGCAGACAGGTGTGAGGAGAGTGAAGACGAACTCAAAAGTTTTTTTTTCAATACATTGGAAGCTTTACAGCCAAGATCTGATCTACTGATTACAAAGGAGACAACAAAACAAAACCCAGCTCAAGGAGGCCGGAAAACAAAGGAGTCCCGATCTGACAATTGAGGTGTAATGCTGGATGCAGCAGCTCTTGATGTACTCGCTGTCATACATCATTCCAGTTGAAGTGCTCTACACTGGGACAAAACAGAGGGAGATTCAAAGTAAGGGTTGGGCCGCTCCCTGCAAGCAGCGCTATGTTGCAGAGAGAGAGTCGACCCAAGCAAGTACTCAGAACCAAGCAGAGAGGTCATTGCCAGCGAAGTATTTGATGAGGAAGTAGAACGGATCGATGATAAAGTCTGTACATTCTTGCCACAAAAGAACCGAATGCCAATACCACCATTCGCCAGACTGCCCTTGGCTAACTCATCAGCCTCCTGTAGATAGTCGCGCGGGCAGTAGCCGAGGGTAGTCTGGGTACGAGACAGAGCTCTCTGAATCTTGAGAATGTGTGAAGCATTAGAAAAGTCTTGCGATCGCCCCTGGATTACATTGAGAGCATTTCTGCAGTCTGAATCAATGACACCATGGGAAATGTGGAGGATCTCAAATAAGGTAAGGCCATGGAGAATAGCCCAGAGCTCCGACGTGATGCTAGAGCAGATGCCCAGGCGACCCGAGAATCCAGCAATTAGAGATCCTATAGTAGATTTGAGAACACCCCCGCAAGCTGCCAAACTGCTAGCTCGGCATACAGCCCCATCCACTTGCAGAGTGTAATCCGAAGAGACCCTGTGGGTGGAGTACTGATGAGAGACCACAGCGCTAGGAATCCCTTCCCTGACTTGTCGTCGCACGCCCAACTGTGATGCGTGGAAAGCAAAAGAACGTTCGATTGCTGCAACCAATGCTTTAATGCTGTTGCTTAATTCATCACCTGCAATTGAACAGTCTTGAAAAATTTCCGCATTCCGGGCTCCCCAAATTTTCCAACATGCTATGCAAAAGAGAACCTGTCAATGAGAAGACACATTAGTACTTAACAGATTATAGATAATCCATTCCTGATGTGAATTCGGGAGATAAAAAGAGGTTGGGGGGTGAAACTTTGCCCAAATTCCTTTACTGCGATAACAGTCACGAAGAGTATGCAGCGCAGTCTCTGGTTGAGAGCAGACATGATAGCAATTCGACTGAGCTAACCAGCGCCTCTACCGTTCATGATTAGTCCAAAGTGCATTGTGTAATATCTTCCAAACAAACACTTTAATATTTTTTGGAAGCTTGAGTGCCCAGAGGCATTCCCATATCGGATGGTCCAGAGAGGAGGAGCTTGAAGTGATAATCTCAAGTGCAGATGCACTGGTAAACTACCCAGAGGGGGTGTGTTTCCATATGAGTCTGTCTGGCTCTGAATCCCGAGAGGGGGGATAGAGGGCGATGATTTTCTCAACACATTCACTAGGAAGCAAAGCCTTGATCTTGTCAGTATCCCAGTCTCCTATAGACGTAACAAAAGTGTGAACTGTGAGAATAAGATCAGAATGTGGAATAGGAGATAAGGCAAGAGAAGATAAGGGAGACGAGAATGGGTGCCACACGTCCACCCAGAACCGGACGCGTTCTCCATTGCTCACAAACCATATTGCATTATCACAGATGGAGTGTAGATAACAAGATAGGTGCTGCCAGGGATGTGAGCCCCCTCTAGTTGGACCGGGAACTAGCACTTGGTATTTAGCACGAAATATTGAAGTCCAAATCTTTTGGGAGCTAGTGAAGACTTCCCAGGACAGCTTCATCATGAAAACACAGTTTGTATCCCTGGCTTGACAGAGTCCAAGGCTGCCCTTCTTCTTTGGGAGACAAACTACTTTCCATCGGACCATAGATGGTTTACTCCGGGAAGCATCACCCAACCAAAGGAATTTTTAAACCACCCATTCCATGTCTTGTCCAGTCGCTATGGGGAGGGACATGGATTGCATCTGATAGAATGGGATCGTGGACAAAATAGATTTGCACAGAACAAGCCTCCCTACTAAGGATATCCTAAAGAGTAGCCTGCTTTTTCATCTTAAGCAAGCTTTGTCTTGAGTATGTCTAGTCACCCGGCCATATATTATGGGGACCCCGATATAGATGCCGAGGTCAGACACATGGTTGATGCCAAGGACCCTCTCAATTCCGTCAAAGGTGCTGGGCAAAACGGATGGAGAAGTCCAAAACATAGTCTTGTTCGGATTGACAGTCTGCCCTGATGCCAGCGCAAAGCAGCCCAGAATCCTGTGAATGATCTCCGCTTGATGAATCGAGGACTCCTCAAATAGAATACGATCATCCGCAAATAGAAGGTGGGACAAAGGAAACCTAGCTCTACCGAAAGTGAGGGGCTTCCATTGCCCCACATCCACCGCCAGGTTAATAGCTTGAGAAAGTCGTTCCATGCATAAAATAAAGAGATAAGGAGAAATAGAGTCTCCCTGATGGACACCCCTGCCTGGTGTAAACTTTGACCCCCGAAAGCCTTCCCAAATGACCTGGGTAGAGCAATTTTGGAGACAAGACATGATAACAGTAATGAGGAAGGGTGGAATAGAAGCATCCACCAGAGTATCCTGTATGAAATCCCACTCCATCATATCAAAGGCTTTTGTTAGATCAATCTTTATTGCCATAAATCCCCTGCGAACCTTACGAGACCGCATTGAGTGTATGGCTTCCTGAGCGGCTATTATATTATCGGTAATAGAACACCCTTGAATAAAGCTTGATTGGTGGGAGGAGATCAATAGGGGCAGCACAGGCTTGAAACAATTTGAGATTACTTTGGTATCCACCTTTAGACTGACATTAATGAGACTGATAGGTCTGAAGTGGCTAAAAATCTCTGGAGAGGAAACTTTTGAGAGGAGAGCCAACATCCCTTTATTCGCCACTGAAGGGACAACTCCATCTGCGAAGACCTGCTAAACAAATGAAGTTAGGGAGCATCCCACAATATCCCAATTATGCTGGAAAAACCCACTTGTGAAGCCATCTGGGCCCGGGGCCTTAGTGGGATCGATATCAAAGAGTGCAATCTTTATCTCCATTTGACCAATAGGTCGACTGAGTTGGGACCGTGAAGCTTCTGTTATAGTGGGAAATCTCCCAGAGATGGGAAAAGTTTGGCGAGAAATACGATTGGGAGATCCTCCAGTACCGAAAATTCCTTTAAAATACACAGAAAACTCCTCAACCAAGACATGCTTATCAGAGCACCACATGCCATTTTCAAGCTGCAGTGGTCTTGTAATGGATGACCTGTGCCGCTGCGATGTTTAGAATGAAAGTAGGCCGTAGAACGGTCTCCCAGCATTACCCAATTGCACCTTGAGTTTTGCTTATGAAGCAGCTCTTCTCTGGATAGGAGTTCTTCATAGTCCACCAGTAACTTGTATTCAAGATTTTGCAAGTATCTCGAAGGTTGAGCAGCAATTACCCGTTGAAGACCTGAGATACGATTGGTGAGTCTCCTTTTTTCTCTATGGATGTTCCCAAAGTGATTAAACTTCCAGTCCACAATCTCCTGAACCAACATGTAAAGGGCCTCAGTAAGAGGAATATCTTGCCTCCAATGGGACCGTAACCAATCCGTCCAATCCTTGTGCAACTCCCAAGTTTGTAAATACCGAAAATAATTAGGTCGTCCTTGTGACGAGTCAACAAACTTGCAACCCAGATATATAGGGGAGTGATAGGAAGTAATGCGGGTAAGATGAGTTACACCACATGATGCAAATAAATCAAGAAACTCGGAGTTAGCAAGGACCCAATCAATACGCTTGTGACAGACCCCTCGTCTCCAAGTAATTCGCGATCCAAAGAAAGTAACTGGGGAAAGCTCAGCATAATCCATACAATTTTTGAAGTGGCGACACCCCAACGAGAACTTTCCCCCAATCTTGTCCGCACCAGAAAGAAATGCGTTGAAGTCACTGGCCAGGACCCATGGTTGTGAGATATTATCCGCCAGTTGCCGAAGGTCAATCCAAAAGGGAATACCTAAACTTGGGATTGGGCGAACCATAAATCGCAGTTAGGACAAAAGGTTGAATAGCTGTGTGAGATATCGAAACATGTACAAACTGCCAAGACTGTGCCAGGACCGTCACCACCAACGTGTCACACCAGATGACCCAAATCCCCCAGAGAAGTCTTGCGCCTCAATACGATAAGATTTAGAGAAGCCATTGCCAATGCCGCATATGATCTTCTCCGACTTCTGTCCACTAACCCGAGGTTCAAGGATAATAAGCATATCAATACAATGGGACTTGATGATGTCCCAAAGAGCACCCATAGTACGAAGATTATTAACGCCTTGCGCGTTCCAAGATAGACTTCCTACATCCATTAAAATAGTAGAGGTGTAAGGAAGATCAGAAAGCAACTATGCCATCGATCCCTGCGGATCCGAACCAGTCCGTCGGGCGAACTCATCAGTATCTTGAGGGAGGTTCACTGCCATATAATTGTTATCCATAGGGTAATCCGGGGGATCATGCAGTAGGAGAGAGAGGGGGGGGGGGGTAAGGACCTCTCGCTCCGTGCCACATGGAAGCCCTTCTAAGGAGGAGTCTTGGTGGTTATGCCCTGGGCCTTTGACGGGTTAACACCAAGGGGATCAGTCGAGGGATCGGCCGTGGGGTCAGACGTATTATGCAATTGTTGTGTTGATGGGTGAGGGATGTTGACTGCCACATGGTTCGAGGAAAGTGGGGGATTGGGTATGTTCAGGGGTGCAGAGGGTTGGCCAGTTGTGGATGAGGGGCTGGATTGGTTGGCAGGCAGATTCCACGTGATAGCAAATCCAGGGGTTGGGTTGGAGGTGTGTTTACGCTTCGACAGAGGAGGATCATCAGATCAGGTAGATGCCTGGTCTGATTTGGCAGCTTTGGGTTTTCTCTGGGAGGGGGCACGAGGTTTTTGGCCAAGAGGGGATGTAGATTTGGAGATGGCATCACCCAGCCTACTAGAAGTGGATCCGGAAGCAAGTTGACCCTTCGCAGTTGGCGGTTCGACGATCGTAGAGGCAGGTTCCTTCAAGATCTGATGATTTACTGCAAGGACAGAATACCTGGAGTTAGTAGAAAAAGTAAATGGACTTCTGTTACCAGAGATGGTGGATCCCGTCGACTGTTTCTTTGCAGAACGACGTGGCTTTTGTGCAATCAACCAAGGCATCTCCTCTGAGTCTCAACCATTAGCCACACCCTTATCAGGCGGTTGGTGCAAGTTCGAAGAACTTGCCCCAGGATGGAGGCCATTGTTGGCCGAGAGAGGAAGCTCCCCGGAGGGCAATTCCAACAATCCCTGAGAGGTGGAAGAGTCAGCCGAGCCCGTGTCAAATGATGCCTTAGCGAGCCTGCAGTCAGTGTTCATGTGACCATACATCCCGCAAGATATACACACAGTATTGAGATCTTCATAGCACACTTTATATTCCTTGTCCTGCACAGTAACACTAGGGACAAGAGGTTTATTTAGATCAAGCCGCACAGCTAGCCTGGCGAACAACCCACGCTCAGCTTGGATTGTGTGAGTATCCGCTTGGAGATAAATGCCGATTGGCCTAGCTATTTCATGAAGTAGGTGGTCGTGGAAATACTGGGGAGGAAGCCCGAGAATCTTGACCCAAGATGCCACCGCATTGAGATGATCAGATTGCGTGTCGAACCGAGGATGCCAGGGATAGACACTCAGGTTGTGGCCGACAATGGAATAGGGACCACCCAGTAGCGCATTATTGTAATCAGCCTCATAGTCAAACTTAACCAGAAAGTATCCCCTCTCCATATCCAATATGTGAATATTCCCTCTCGGTTGCCACAGGGAGACTAATTTCTTGTAGAGAAATTTGAAGCTCAAGATTTGCTTCATAGGCTTGATAATCACAGTAAAAACCATGTTTTTGTTGATTTCCTCATTGATTTTCGCAGAGAAATTAATGTAATGTTTGCCATTAACGATCTCGTGGTGAACGCCACCTGATTCAACCAAGTTGGGGACGTGCGTGAAGGGACTTTTCCCCACTTCTCCTCCAACAGCTTGGGGGCTATGGCATCTCTGAAGGTCAGTGCCGCAGGGGGTTGCACGACACTTCTAGACGATTGTGGAACAGGAGAATTCGGTGAGCCGATAGTGTCCATGTCTACAGAGGAAGCATCAACCGCCGGGAGGTGCAAATCAGATCCGGGTAAATGAGAAGAAGAGGCCCCCGATTTTGTCCCGAAAACCTTGTCAACAGCGGTAGCGCCTACCGCAATCTTATCCTTAACCTTGGTAGTGGCCGGATTGACCACCTGTGGATGCTCGGGCTCCATGGCCGACGAAAAAGAATGGGAACGTAGATGACTGTTTAGGGTTTCCTTCGGAGAGAATGGGAGGATTTGTTGTAACACGAGGAAATGTCAGACGAACTCAAAAGTTGATCGTCTCTGATTGCATGTTTGGAATCACATTCTGAACCAAGAAATTGAAGGATAAACAACAAGAAGTGGAGTTAGAGTAAGAAGCCAAAAGTTTTAGGCGGATGAAGGTCCGGCGACTTGCCTTGCGCTTGCAGCAGCGATTCCAATCTGGAGAATTAAAAACGAATGTCACCCTCTCAGTCTTGATTCCGTTTTTTTGTCCACTGAGGATGTTATTCAGCAGTTAAGCGTATAAACAGAACACAAACGAAATTAACAGCACAGAGAAAAACGATGCAATGCAAGGAAAACCGAATGTGAACTTGGATGATGAAGTTCCAAACGGGAGATTTGGTTTATCGAACTGGAAGCAGCGTGCCGGATAAGATCTGAACGAACAGGGAGCAAGTGAGCCCTATAATCGTGCGGCGTGTGGGAGAACAGGGATGAGATCTATATGGAGTAAAATTCACTTTACCCCCTTGTGGCTTGGGGTAAATTCAGTTTACCCCCTTATGGTTTCGAAACTGACAATATACCCCCTTGTGATTTAAAAAAATAACAAATTACCCCCCACGTGCATTACACTCGCGAGTAATGAGAGTGGGCGAGAAAAAAATGACTGTAAAAGCCATTTTTGCCCCTTAAATATCTTATTAAATTTTTTTTATATATATAGCATTTAAAAATAATAAAAATGAATTCAAAGTTAAATTTATTTAAAAATCTGAAAACTAACTAATAAGCATAACTAATAAAACTAATAAAATCAATAATTTTAAAAGAATAACAAAATAATGTTTTATAAAACTGAATAAAATAAAAAATT
>JAOYMZ010040334.1:0-31554 GCA_025802335.1 Pinguicula primuliflora | reverse complement strand
ATTTCGAAAATGGATGATGCCAAGTATGGGTTGTACTTTTTACCGTACATATAAGGCTGTACATATGAAAATTTCTGGTATATTCCATCTCTAAATCATGTGTTTTCTGCATCCATAACCGATTACATAGTATGTGAATACAGGAAGCAGTGGCTTGACAGCCTATGGAGGATTTTACAAATTGTGCTACGCGAAAAAAGGGGAGAAAGTTTTTGTTTCCGCTGCATGTGGATCTGTCGGAATATTGGTTGGACAATTTGCAAAAAATTTTGGATGCTACGTCGTGGGCTGTGCTGGAACAGAAGAAAAGGTAATGAGAATTATGTAGAAGATCTTATCTTGAAAATACGCACCCGGCCCATAATACAAGCCCGAGTCTCTGAAGAAATTAGACTTGACCTTAATCTGGTGTCGGGCCTTGTGTGCGCATGTATTGATCAATTTTATTAGAAAAGTGGGTTACTCTCGTTGAAACTATGAGTGTAGGGTGATTGATTGTAGCACACTATCCTATTTATAATAACTAGTATATGCTCGTGTCCTAAGGGCCACGGCAAGCACAAAAACACTTACAAAAAATGTGGCTTGCGTGTGACCGCACGTGCCGCAGGGGGAATTATTTTTAAAAAAAGAAAAACAATTAAATTATAAATGCATCGAAACTATATGAAGTCGCATTCATATGAAAGCGCACGATGTCACTGGTAATTATGACGACCTCTGTTTCGGCAAACGATGACCGGTTTCCAATTCACCGGATAAGTTCGAATTTAGAATAAGTAGGAGAGAGAAGAAAAAAAATTGAAAAAAGGAATACAGAAGGGAATTTCACACGCAAGAAATGGGAAAAGGAAAAGCCACGTGTCCTCCAGTTATTGGCCCAGCAGAAAATTCGGTGGCTTCAAAATGACAGCATTTGGTTTTGTGAGAGGCTTGTGGCGTAGTTTCCTGACCTGTCTTGAATTATAATAATTTGAATTAGGTGATTGTCTCGTATGTGACAAATTTAACATCCCAAGAGTCAAGAATTAGCAAAAAAATTCCTCTAAGATGTTAGGCCCAGATCAAAATGCCTTATATCTAGACTTGTGTTTTTGTCCGTAGGATTGAAATAGAACGATCCAGATCAATCCAACATTTAATGACAAACCGGATCAACCCAAAGACCTGCAAAATGTTAGATTGATCCGGATCGTCTGATTTCAATCATACGGGCAGAAACACAAGTCTGGATGTAAGGCATTTTAATCTGGACCTAACATCATATAAGAGAATTTTTTTTCAAGAATTAGTGCCCTTGACATGGTTAACCTTGTTAGAAAACAAATTCCCCTCTCTGGGCTCAGGTCACGTGTGCGCAGATGCACATGTGTGAGACAATTTGAATAAGAATATGTAGTTACTCTCATTAAAATCTTGAGTCCAAGTTGATAGATTATAGCACCACATTTCTATTTAGATTGGTTGATATTTGTGCGTGAATTCCATATGGAAATTTTAACAAATCTTTCTTGCATGATGTGTTCCAACTTGATTTACAGGTGAAGTTGCTAAAAGAGAAGTTTGGTTTTGATGATGGATTCAACTATAAACAAGAAAATGACTTGAAGTCAGCTCTGAAGAGGTTCATAACTCTACCACTTCAAGGAGATCAACTTTGATCCTCACATAACTAGGTCTTTATACATTTTTTTTCTAATGCCAGGTGCTTCCCAGATGGAATTGATATCTACTTTGACAATGTTGGTAGTGAAATGCTTGGAGCTGTGATCGATAACATGAACATCGATGGTAGAATTGTTGCATGTGGAGCGATAGCAGAATACACCAACATGAACAGAAGAGTCATGCCAGATATGATTGCAGTGATCTTCAAAAGAATCCGAATACAAGGATTCCTGGTTGTAGATTTTCTGGACATCTACCAAGAGTTCATCTCTTTCACCATCCAACTCCTTCGAGATGGACAGATCAAGACAATAGAAGATGTATCATATGGTGTGGAGAATATACCATCTGCCTTCGTGGATCTTTTCCACGGTAAAAATATTGGCAAAAAGGTCGTAAGAGTTGGGCTGAAAGATTGATAGGAATGAATGTATTAAAAGAATTTGAAAGATTGATAGGAATGAATGTGTTGAGGGAATTGCACAGGTTGAGTGAAACTCAATTGTATTCGATGCTTCATATTGATGTGTAGTGTTACATTTTATAGACAATAATTGACAGGAATCCTATATGATAACAAAATACATTTAATGGGATCTGCGCATTAAATGAATGCATGCGTGATGGGATCTGCTCATTAAATGAATGCATGTGTGATGGGATCTGCTCATTAAATGAATGCATGCCTGATGTGATTTGCTCCTGAATTTTTGGGATCTGCTTTGCTAAACATAGGGATATTCTTAACACCTTCCCTCAAGCTGATGGGCAGTGGACGAACCGTTAGCTTGTCCCGTAAATCCATGAAACGAGAGGTGCCGAGTCCTTTGGTGAAAATATCCGCAACCTGCTCTTTGGAAGGAATGTACTTGAGCTGGATATCCTTATTCTGCACTTTTTTACGAACAAAGTGATAGTCAACCTCTATATGCTTGGTACGAGCGTGAAAGACTGGATTAGATGTCAGAGACATGGCTCCCATGTTGTCGCACCATATTACAGGCGTATGAGGTAGACTTATGTGCAGATCTTTAAGCATCATTCAAGTCCAATACAAATTCGCTGTAGTGTGAGCTAGGGCCCGATACTTGGCTTCAGTACTCGACCGTGCTACCACATTCTGCTTCTTTGTTGTCCATGATATTAGATTTGGGCCCAGAAAAACACCAAAACCAGACATTGACTACGATCTTGCATATCCCCTGCCAGTCGGCATCACAAAATGCCTTAAGTGTCAAAACAGGAGAGGACAACTTGGTAAAGCGAAGACCAAGACCAATGGACCCCTTGAGATAGCGAAGGACGCGCTTGACTGCTTGCTAGTGGCATGTAATAGGATGCTGGAGATATTGACACATCTGATTAACCTGAAAGGCAATCTCTAGTCTAGTGAGGGTGCAATACTGAAGAGCTCCTACTGTACTTCGATATATAGTAATTTCTGAAGGAGAGAGTGGATCCCCTAATAAGTCCTTGGTCCGAGTGTCAGTGGAAGAGGGTGATGGTATTGGCTTGGCGCCAAGCATTTTGGTTTTATCCAAGAGGTCGTAGATGTACTTACTCTAACAAATGTGCAACCCTATATCATCCTGAGTAACCTACATTCCGAGAAAATAGCTTAACTCTCCCATATCTGACTAGACCATCGACCACGCCCTGGTGAGTACCAATGATCAAAATATCATCGACATACACGAGTACATAGAGATGAATATCTGACTGGTGGAAAGTGAACAACGACATATCCAGCTGCGAACACGTGAATCCATAGGAGTGAGACTAGTGGAAAGCTTGACATACCAAGCACGAGGAGACTACCAAAGACCATACAGAGCTTTATGAAGGCAGCACACATGATCAGGATAAATATATGAGACAAATCCTGGCGGCTGCTCCATATACACCTCTTCCAGAAGAACACCATTCAAGAATGCATTAGAGACATCGAGCTGACGTATAGGCCAACTGAACTACACTGACAGGTAGAGAAGTATGTGAATGGTGGATGGTTTGATGACTGGACTGAAGGTCTCCTCATAATCAAGACCATAAGTCTGCTCAAAATCACGAGCCACTAACCGAGCCTTAAATTGATCAATGGATCCATCAGACTTGGTTTTGACTTTGTAGACTCACTTGCTCCGAATAACGTTATGGTTGGACGGTCGGGGACAAAGAGACCACGTAGAATTAGCAACCATCATATTCTTCTTTCATGGCAACACACCATTCTGGAGAGGACTTAGCCTGCAAATAGGTGGATGGTTCTCAAGGGATCTGCACACTGATCATAACATATACAGGGCACTTGGATGCAAAGTACATATGAAAATCGGGGAATGACTTGGGTTTAAGGGACGCAGTTTGACTACGAGTAATAGGTCAGAAAGAGTTATGGGGGATAACCTGGTTGCGCATTTCTAAAGATGAAGTGACCTCCATACCGGATGTGTCACATGGCGAGTCAGGGTTGATTGGCGACTCTAAATGTAAACTAGTTCCGGAGTAAATAGTTGGGTCAAGGCCCGAAGGCATACCACCTGGTGTATCCGGAGTAGGCTCCATCAAAGTTGTCAAGTCAAGCAAAGACCCATGCGGCAAATCAGGAATAGAGGTCAGCTGCATGTCATCCGTCAGTTGCGACACTGTAGTTGGTGGGTCAAGGCCTGACGGCATACCACTGTGAGCAGCATGAATGCCGGAAGCCTGTGTGTCTGAAACCAAACCAGATGAGCATAGGTCTGAAACATGTCTAGGAAGAATGTGAATACCTGGAGAAGACAGCAATCCAGATGAAGACGCGCCAGTAGAGCTGTTGCCAGGGGCAATATCAGGAATTCCCGGAAAGGTTCCCTCATCAAAGATGACATTGCGGGATATGTAAACCCATTTGGTGAGAGGTTCATAACATTTATACCCCTTGTGCTTAGTGTTATACCCTACGAATATACATTTCTTGCTACGATACATGAACTTTGTGGTGTTATAGGGGCGTAGCAGAGGATAACATGCACTGCCGAATACTCGAAACAATGAGTAATCGGGTGTGGTCCCATGAAGAAGTGAGTATGGACTCTCATAATCGAGCACAGGTGTAGGCAGTCGATTAACAATGTAATTGGCAGTAAAGATGGCATCAAGCCAGAAACTCTGAGGTAGTCCTGCTCTAGCTAGTAAACAGAGACTCATATCCACTAAATGACGATGCTTACGTTCCGCCACTCCATTTTGTTGGGAGGTGTGTGGACAGGATATCCTGTGTGATATGTCATGCTTGGTAAAAAATGACGCAAAAGAGTTGGACACATATTCCCCACCACCATCACTCTGAAACTATTTAATTTTGCGAGAAAACTGATTTTTTACAAGTGCTTTAAAATCAACAAAGTTTTTAAAAACGTCAGATTTGTGTGCAAGTGAATATAACCATGTAAAGCGTGAGAAATCATCAATAAATATGATATAATATCTTAATCCAGTGTTGGATGTAACAGAAGCAGACCATACATCAGAATGAATATGGTCTAATGGAAAGCTAGACAAACGGACAGACGATGGAAACGGTAATTGTTTACTTTTACCAAATTGACATGCTTCGCAAAAGCCTAAACAATTAGGACCTGAAATAGGCAGTTTGTGAAGCTGAACTAAACAATTAACTATTGGAGCAGCGGAATGACCTAATCTCGCATGCCAGTTATTAATGGATGCCTTCACACCGACCATACCCATCAACGCATATTTAGGATTGGAGGTATCAGACAGGTTCATTAGATATAGCCCATTGACACTAGGCCCTTGTAGGAGCATCTTCCCAATTTTGTTGTCCTTCACCTGATAACCATATTTAGTCAAAATAAAGAAACAATCGTTATCCCAACAAAAATTGTAGATAGAAAGCAGTTTAGCAAAAGCGTTTGGACAGTGAAAGACATTAGAAAGAGTAAGGGATCTGGTTGGAGTTTGGTAAGTGAATGACCTAGTGTGCTGAATTTGGAGAGAGGCTTCATTACCTACAGCAACCTCGTTTACTCCTGAATAGTGTTTCTGCAAGAAAAGAGTGGTCAGATCATTAGTGATATGATTGTTTGCCCCAGAGTCGGCAAACCATAATCCATTGTCGAAGGAAGCATTTGACTGAGCTGCCATGGCCATGAGGTCTGCTGGCAGATGTCAGCCCTGAAAGGTGTAATCCATACGATTAAAGCAGTCGAGCGCAGTGTGACTACTACCTCCACATATCTGACATGTGTATGGATTGACCATACTAGAGTTGTTGCTGGATAATGCCGGCTGAGTTTGACCCGGGCCAGCAGATCCAATACGGGAATTAGGGCTGAACCCAGCCAAGTTTGGGCTGCTGAATTCATCCGAATTTGGGCTGTTTAACCCAACTTCAAATCACGACCCATTAGTGGCTCTCATGATATTCAAAGTCGTGGTTTCGCAAGGCAGGTACGATCTGAGACATCCAGGATAAGTAGTTGTTTGAGTCAAGCTTAATCGAGATGATTTGTGACAGATTTGGATAGGAGAAGGCCATTGAATTTGTTGATGCTGCGTTCTTTGAGAAGACTGAAGAGATAAACCGAATCACACACTGATTCTTGGCTTTGAGGCTGCTGAATAAGGCACCACACGGTGTTGCTGTTTTGCAGAACAGTGAAAACCACTTGGTTTTGCTGTGAGGACGAAAATGAACACCACACGGTGTTGCTGATTTCTGGAGTGACTATACTTCAAATGAGATTCACAGGTATGGATCTCTGAATCATACACTTAACTCAGGATCAATGAATTGCGTGAGAAAACGTGCTCCGATACCATGAAAGATTGATAGGAAAGAATGTGTTAAGAGAATTTGAAAGATTGATAGGAATGAATGTGTTGAGGGAATTGCACAGGTTGAGTGAAACTCAATTGTATTCGATGCTTCATATTGATGTGTAGTGTTACATTTTATAGACAATAATTGACAGGGATCCTATATGATAACAAAATTCATTTAATGGGATCTGCTCATTAAATGAATGCATGCGTGATGGGATCTGCTCCTGAATTTTTGGGATCTGCTTTGCTTAACATAGGGATATGCTTAACATGGGCAAGAGGAAGGGAAGTGGTCGTTTTGATGATGCTGATG
The DNA here is from genome assembly GCA_025802335.1 of Pinguicula primuliflora. Lineage (NCBI taxonomy): Eukaryota > Viridiplantae > Streptophyta > Magnoliopsida > Lamiales > Lentibulariaceae > Pinguicula > Pinguicula primuliflora. The sequence continues at coordinate 24,743 of JAOYMZ010040334.1, read as the reverse complement.
TATGTTGGAAAACAAATCCGCTCTCTGTAAGCTCGGGTCACGTGTACGCTGGTGCACATATGTAGATCAATTTAAATAATAATATAGCTTACTCTCATTAAAACTTTGTTGTAGTACCACATTTTTATTTAAATTGTCTCATAATTATTTCTCTAATCGGTATGTGACATTCCAACAATATTATGGTACTTGCTACATAATTCTGAAGTGGAATCATTTGTGCACAATATATATATTCTAAGACCAAAATCAGAATATAATACAGTAAGATTCCTCAAAAAAAGTATATAATAAAGTAGATTTGTATTATATTCCATACCATTCCTAAAAATTACTCCTATTACATAAATTAACCCCCATTACCCAAATTAATCATTCCTTGAATAATGGGAATTGTGACTATATCTTATACAACATTTTACTCGACACTTCTCCAGTTTGATAATATTTAAATTCTCTATTATCACAAAGATTTCCGACTGATCCAATATGTGATCAAGCTATCAAATGGACCTGAATAACTTCTAATTTTCTCCATGCATCCCAGTAGAAAGGATTGAACTGGAACACAAAAGGAAGGGCAACCTCAAGAGTCTATTCACCCAACTGGAGAAAGAATGTACATTTTGACATCATGCCGACCTACAAAAGTCGTAATTTGTCCTTGTACTGATGGCTGTGTTGTATGCTGCAGTAATGAACAAGAGGATTAACACAATGTTTCCCAAAGGGTAGAAGATGATATTAGAGTTTGTAGATAGAAAAACAAACTTACAGCCCATAAATCTCGTGCATCGAACGCTGTGGTTGGATCAAATCCCAGGTCAGACCAATATACAGTCATATTTCTTGCTGATTCTTCTCTATTCCACAAAGCAACAACAAATCTATTCTCACTGAGAGGTCCTCCCCAGATCTGCAGGAAAAAAAGTTACTTGAATTACAGAATGTCGTGGTAAATCATGCTTCATCATAAAGTGTTTGATAGTCTCACCTCTAATAGTCCATCTGTCTTTAATTTTTTCCCTTGAACGCCGAGTGGATCTGTACTCAAATAGAAATGTCAGATGGCCAAATTAAGTCATCTTATATGGTGAGAGTACTGTAAACAACGAAGCTGCTCACCCTGGTTGACATCAATGACCTCTTTATTGCTGATAATTGTCATGGTCTCATTGGACAATGATCGGATGTCGCACCCAAGAATTAGAGGTGCCTAATGATGCAAAAACAGTAACATGTTATAGCAGTTTTCCCAGAAAAGTCTTATGTGTCAATGGTTGTGTTAGAAAACCCACCCGCCCCAATCCTGGCTCGGGCCTCGTGTGCGTAGGTGCGCGTGTGTGGGCCAACTTAAATAGTTAGATGTGGCCTACTCTCGTTAAAACCTTGAACCCAATGTGATAGATTGTAGCACCACATTACTATTTAAGTTGGTTGATAATCCATTCTCTGATTACTATGGGACATCATTCAAATAGGTTGTTACATACCTTGGCTAATGCCCATATGCTGAAATGTGCTCTGTGCTCCGCTATAGTCATTTTACCATTTCCAACCTCCAACATGTCGGGATCTACAGATGGTACAATACATGCAGAGTGGATGAGTGACAGAAGAAGATAACTACAGAGCTTATAGTTCTGTAAGTAGCTTCTAATTTTAGTTCAATACGAAATGCACAAAGCTGAGAAGTTTTGTTCTCAGACTTGGACTCATCTTCAATTACCATTCCATCCACCTGGCCCAGCGTAGGATGCCCATTTGTCATTAAGATCTATCCGAGTAGTCATGCTACAAAGATGGAAGTATTCAAGGTAAGACAATGGTTAAGCTAATGAATTTACAGAAGACTGATGCAAATTCCTATATAAAAAAAGCATTAATCGGTTTTGAATCCACCTTCTCCAGTTGGCTTGAATGTCCCCGGCCGTTCTCCAGCTGTTCCCAACTTCCCTGGCCCAAGTTGCAGGATCTTCGTCGCCCCTATTTGATTCAGTATGGTCATAATTAGATGGACGAGGAATAGATCATATAGGTTATCTCTCTGAGACATTTATACAAACACAAACCAGGCTGCTATTGCGGAACTAACTCACCATTCACACATGGAGAAAAAGATGGGTCTTCCTGAATTCACCAAGGCGTTTCCCATGGCCATATACCTAGTTCAGAGTTCAGTTCACCACCCACCAAACGAATCAGTACAGAGTAGCATAAATAATTACCATACATAATCTACTTGCAACAAATATTGTACCTTTCCTTCACGCTCCTACCCATGCCATTGCAGTTGTCATACTTCAAGTAATCGATGCCCTATTTCATGTGAAAAGAACCCATCATAAATATGCACGCTACAACATAACTGAAGGGAGGAAGCTACAGGTGAAACTGGAGAACATACCCATGAGGCAAATGTGTTTGCATCTTGTTCTTCGAATCCCAATGATCCCGGCATTCGCTTAGTACACGTAAAAGTTCTGCATTGAAATTGTATCAAATTAGTTCATTTTTTGTTTGATACCTAGGTAGTTCACCATTTATTAGGTGTTCGTTTTGTTTGGACCGCCCAATGCCAGACGCCTCACATCGACCGAATTCGAGTAGAGTAGAGGACGACCGCCCAGCAATAATCAAGCGGCATAGGCGACCGCGTTCTCGAAGAAGAGAGACTACTTGTATCTATATATAAAAACCAGTTCTAATGGGATTTTGTACTCCTAAGATGATAGGGTAATTTTGTTAACTACCCTGCGTCTGAGTAAATCCCAAGTTTGAGTCCTTTTCCATGAACATAATCAGCCAGCGCTTTCATTCCGGTAGGAAATGCAGAAGCCTTCTCCACTAAATAACCCTGCAGAATATTTCCAGGCAGAACTGGTAAAAATATGCATAAATATGTATAAAGAAGTATGCTTTTCATCTTTCACGGGTATTTACCTCGGCAGATCTATTCGGTTCCGCCCAGGCGTCATCTGAGGAAGTCAAAATGAGAGAAGAGATTACAAGAACAGTAAGGAAGATTTCTTAACAGAAGCTACAAAGATGATGGGGATATATATAGCTACCCAAGTTAATATATGTGTATCCCAATTCAGCGAGTCCAGTCGTTACCATCGCATCAACTGTTAGAGAGAGAGATGAGTTCAGTTCATCATGAAAAGAAGAGTATGCCCGAAAAAGATATAGCGCACCACTATATGGTGAGCACCCTCTCAAATGGGGTGCAGGTTAGTGTGTGTGCTTGTAAGAATGTGCCAAGCGGCGTGCGTGATATAGCGGTGTGCTATATCATTCTTCAAGTATGCCTCTACCAAACAGGATGTAGTGCTTATGTGACACAGCGGGATAGGTGCGACAGGTAAGCCAGTGTTCAACACATTGGTACAGGCTCGCCAATCGACCAATCCCGCAGTGCGATGAGGTCAGTGCATACAACACAAGGCAGTGTTAGTGCATGGTGTGATACTCACCTATTTCCTTTAGCAAATCTTCGTGAACATTGAAGCGGAAAAAGTTCCAGGTATTCCACCTGAAAAGGGAAGACCACATAATCATTGGTTGTCATCAATTCGTAATGAACATTTTGGCAGAGGCCGAGATGTGGGTGTTTGTGTATATGTGTATATGAAGTCTTTTCTGCGTGTACCCCATCTGAGGAGTTAATCCAAGACCATTTGCCAAGAGCTTAGACCGAAGATTGACATGGTTGGATGAGTTCTTCATCTGCCGGGCTGCAGTGATGTGAGTGCAGCAGATGCATAAGATCACCGCAAGAATCAGCAGTTTCCCCTGTTGTGGTGGAAGCATATTGATTGCTCTATGAATTTTCTCCTCTTCCTCCTGATGTTTTCTGCGGCGACCAATAGAAGGAGATGTGTTGTACTTGCTGTCGATAATAAGATGGATGGGATTTTGGACAGTATATATAATAGGTAATGAAGGGTGCAAGAAGGTTGGTGGTGCAGGTATGCCTACCTATGGCTTTCCCCCCTATTGTTTGGTGGCGTAAGTTTGGTTTTGTAGATCATTCTATAACATTCTATAACAATTTTGGGTAGAGCTGTAAGTTTATGGAACAAGTTTAATATGCTCAACTCGTGATTAACATTTCAATTCTGGTTATCTATCATCACACATTGTCTAAATTGACCGTACCTAAACAAAGTATACATACAAGAGTTCAAAATCCTCATACCAGGTTACAATGACATTGTAACAACAATTTCGTTGTACATTTTCCCATATGCTCAAGAAGTTCTTCATATGGTTTTAGAAATATAGTTTATGTTAATAATAATTTTTGCTTATAAAAAAATGGTTTTAGAAATATCACCGATAACACACTAAAATACCTGCATAAACTTTCCAATGCTGATTTAGACAATGAACGACGATACATAAGGGTTAATTACGTGTGAAGCATACAATTGTTGTGCATAAAAAGGGTTCTCTAAGTTTACCAATGTAGATACACATTATAACTTCTTCTTGCCCAATTAAACCATTTCAAATGCCCATTGATATGGATTGGGTAAAACATCGTGCTCCTATGAAATGTTTGCATGCAATAGAGTTTGAATGATGAATCTCATGCTCATATGAGGATTAAGTACCATTATATCAATTATCAACTTTTAAATGGTGAAACCATAACATTAACGTATATTAATTTGTCAAACAATTTCATTATTAATGCATATTTAATAGTTGTCCCTCTAGGGGTTTTTGTACCATTGGTAGGCACTGCACAACTTGTGCGTAATCAAAGTGCATATATTTTCTTTTGTACAAGATCCATTAATTCCTTGATTCCCCCGAGATGGGGCTACATGTATAGTATATAATACTACCAACAAAATCATTTAACTTTTTGGTAGTTGGCACAGTTTTCAGGTGTTTAGCCTCCCAATTATGATTCACGTGGGTTATTACCCCAAAATAAGTAATCTTAGCGCATTATTCCGTAAAATGATAAAGAGAGTGAAAATTTGGCAGTAAAAATGTAAGAAATAGGGGCAATGGTATGGAACACGGGTTTTAGGTCATTACAAAATCACTCTAGACATGTGCTAAAAGTTAATTAGTTAAAAGTTGAGCGGGATGTTCAACACTTGTTGGGGAAAGTTGACATGTGTAATTCCAAAGTAGTCATCAATGAAATTGTGCAGCCCACAAAGTGTGTACGATATTTGATGCATCTGTTGGAATATCAACTGATGAGCCCGCTACAAGTTAGCAGTAGAAGGCACAACTGCACATAACACATATTTGACGAGGCCTAAATTGTGTATTCACAGAACTTGTGTATACAATGGTGCACAATATTGCAATTCCGAATACGATCACCTCACACCATTAGAAAGTTCATGCACAAGCGATCAAAAGTCACATATTTCGACACTATTTTAATTATTTTATCACCAGTAATTTTGTTGTACCTTTTTTCCTTGGTTTAAGTAATCCTTTATTAGGGGTTTAGAAAATTCCGACGATGAAAGTCACCGAAACCACACTAAAACATGAGATTTTGATCTCTTGTGCATAAGCTTTCCAATGGTGTGATTTACATAGTATTAGAGTAGGTCTAGGGCCTACACTATCGTTTTACATGGTATCAGAGCAGGTCTAGGGCCTGATTCTCGTCATCTACCAAGAGTAGATCTCTGGCAAAGCCGCGAGTCATGGAGAAAGAGAATCACGCAATTTCTTGAATCTCAGACGGCAAATAGATTATCTAAAGAAGATGAGGATACGCTAGTCATCATCGATACAAAATTGAATCACAACAACTACATTCTATGGGGAAGGAAGATGGAATTGGCTATAATAAGCAAGAATCGCCTGGAGTATATTTCCAGCGATGCCAAGGAAAGACCAAAAGATAGTCCGGGATATAAGGAATGGCGAAAACATGACACTCAGGTTTTCGAGTGGATCACAAAGTCGATTGACAAAAGGCTTGTCAATCAGTTTATCTTTTATCCGAATTCATTTGAGCTGTGGAAAATCCTCACACGGGCATTCAATTCCGGCGAGGACAATTTGCATATTTTTGACGTAGTCACAAAGGCAGACCGAATTGGAAGAATATTACTCCCTGTGCAACTCCCTATGGACAAAAATCGACCGGAGAACGTCGAATCCGATGAAGTGCATTGTGGATATTAACAAGCACAACTCGATTCAATCAGAACTCCTGCTGTTCAAATTTCTAGTTGGATTGAATCCAACCTGTGAAGCTATCACCAGAGACATTCTCAAGGAGACTCATTTTCCCACAGTAGACGTCACATATGCAACGGTCCAACGGGAGGCCAATAGCAGCCAGATTTGGAAATCCACCGGCATGGCCTCTGATGGGTTGAATGCTGCATCATTGGGCGATATCGAGACTCGATTGGCAATTTACGGACCGAGAACGACAGACATGAGTATGTCACCCACAGTCTGCTGGAAATTCGACACAACCACCATATCATCGATCAGATAGCAGAAGTCAAGCCGGCGGTTCACAATATCGAAATCAATTCTCTGATTATTGCTAGATCTCCGGCCATCGGAAGAAGGATTGCTTCAAATTGAATGGTTACCCGTGGCCCAACTGTGGCGGTTGGAGAGGAGGGCAGACAACTTATGGACGGAAGGGCAGCCGAGCTGCCATTACTGACGACAGTCACTGCCCATCGGAGGATGAATCAATCGAAGAAATTGCTACTGCAAAAATAGGGCATGATGGATTCGGGCAATTTGGGCGAAATCACAAGAATGACGGGATCCGAATCGAGCAGATCGAGACACGACTGAATGTACCAGCACCGACCCGAGGCAGCCCATGTACTTATACAAGGGTGCGTTCGAATGTGAAAATACTGAAATACCTCCTCCTATTTGTTCTGCGAAGTATTTCAGTATCGAATTTATCTGAAATTGGACCTGAATTGAAGGCAGATGCAAAAATTTGGCCAAAAAATGATAGGCCCATATTGGGTTATATTTGTTCTGATTTTGCTGCAACCTAGTTTACTGAAAATTGGGCCCCTATTGTTATGAGAAATTCAAGGTCAGGAAAAAAATTCTGATTGGATTTTCGACAATGGTGCAACTGATACTATTACTTATGAATGATCTAATATTATTGAAGTGCAGAAAATACAAAAGAAAGTGGTTCAAATGGTGAGTGGTACATTTACTCCTGTTAAAAGTACTGGGATTATTGAGATTTTCTCGTCCATGAGATTAGTAAATTATCTTTATGTGCCTTCTCTATCATACAAGTTGCTTTTGATTAGTCATATTTCGAAGGAGTTAAATTGTATCGTGATGATGTACCATATTTTTTTTCGAGTTCGGGGTCTTTACGAAAATAATCTCCCCATCATGTTGTGGGGTGGGGGTATGATTGCGTACATACTACCCTCCCCAGACTCTACCTAAGGGCGGAATTCATTGCGTATGTTTGGTTTGATTTGGTTACAGGACATCTGTACAAAGAAAATAATTGGGTATGACACTGAACAGGATGACCTGTACTATATTGATGAAGTAGCTTCAGTAGGATGGACACTCTTGACTCGAGGGTCACCAGATTCCCAAAGTTGGTTGTGGTATCTTCGTTTGGATCATCCATCACAGTCTTATCTCCGTCGGTTATTTCTTAAGCTTTCTAATGTTCATTTTTATTGTGAGACTTGCATTTTGGTGAAAAGACACAGACAACCATTTTTGTCATAACATATTCATGTTCCTCAAATATTTTCTGTAACTCATTCTGAAGTTTATAGACCAGCACCTATTACTGGAGGTGAGGGCCTTCACTTTTTTGTGCTCTTTATTGACGATTGCCCTCGCATGATATGAGTATATTTATTGAAAAATAAATCTGAGTTTTCCGATAAACTTACTCACTTTTATCGCATGGTTTCTAAACAGTTTAATACCAAAATTCAAGTGTCTCGCCCTGAGAATGGGGTGAATTTGTCAATCACCAAATGAAAAATCTTTGTGATGAAAATGGGTTGATACACCAAAACTCCGGTTCTTATTCTCCTCAACAAAATGATGTCGCTTAAATGAAAACCGTTTTCCTCTTGAAATAACTCGTACTTTAATGATTGAATCTCATGTCTAGGGGTGGACAAATGGGACGGTCCAGGAACCGTTTGGATCGAGAATCGGGAACTGTTTTCCCGTTTTCCCAAAATTATCGGGAATTCGGGAAAACGGGACGGTTCCGGTCCTGAAAATTTATTCCCATCGGATATCGGGACGGTTCCGGGTACCATACACCCTTATAAGGAAATACTCGATAAGGGACCGTTACCGTCCCGATAAGGGTTTAATTTTAAAAAAAAAAGAAGGAATTAGAAGGAAAAATTCAGAATTTTGTCCCTTATCGTGAAAATACCTGATAAGGGACCGTTTTTTCCGATAAGGGACCGTTTTTCCGATAAGGGACCGTTACTGTCCCGAACCGATACCCGCATATCCGATAAGGGACCGTTACCGTCCCGAACCGATGGGACGGTTTCGGTACCAAATTTTCGGTATCGAACCTTAACGGGACGGTAACGGATATTACCAATACCTGTACCGTTTTTCTGTTTGTCCACCCCTACTCATATCCCATATACTTTTTTGCCATAAGCCATTGCTACATCTGTGTATTTGGCTAACAGGCTGCCCACTGAGATCTTAGAGTTTCGAATCCCTATAACAAACTTCGTCTTTGAATGTTCTGTTTATGTACATGTTCCCAAAATCAATCATTCAAAATTTGATGCATGTGATGAAAAATGTATTTTGTGGGATATGGGAGCCTCCAGAAAGGTTATCGATGTTATAATCCTCAAATGAATGGGAAACAGCAGCTGCAACGATGCAATTAATGCAAATTCCTTTTCTATAAATACAACAATAAGAAACCTACTCTCATTTGTAACATGGTTGAAGATAAACTAGCAACCTTCTACCAATTACACTCCCACTGTGTTGTTACCAGTAAAGTGGTTTGGGTGTATCTTCGCACTCTCGATTTTGTTGGATTCCATCTGCTGAAGATCTGGAGTATGGAGACTGGATTTTTTGTCATCGCTCTCTCATCCAGCGAATGAATCTCTCTTCTGTTGCGACCAAGTTTTTGATCGCATCATCCTAAGTATCGGGAATAGCCTCAATATCAGTTTGCTTCACCTACGCGGTCCGACATTGGAAGGAAAAGGACATGAGCAGAATCTCTATGTTCTTGGTCCAAATCTTAATCGAGCAACCTAACATTGGAAGGAAAATGATATGGAAGCTCCATTCTCAGTTTCTTTGACACGATAATTTGTAACTTGTTGACTTTTTTTTATATAATTGAAATGAAAGGGATTGATACGAGTACTATTTATTTTATTTTTATTCTCGCTCACACACACTTCAAATAGTACATTCGTTTCTATCACCACTGTGTTGTATCGCCCGGCCATACATGCTTTACACGTATAAGAGTTTCGGAATGGTGCACTGCAGTGTGTATGGGGAGCGGTGCGCTGTATCGCGTGACCATACGCTCTTTACACGTATAAGTGTTACGAGGTTGCAGTAATAGTAACATAATCTTTTCAAATGAAATGACTTTTTTGCCCACCAAAGTGTCTTTCTACCTTCCGGGTTTTAGCCTTACTCCTATATGTGTCTTTTCGTCTTCATATGCGCCCCTTGGCGTCAAAACTTCACAAAACACATAACCACGATGTCTGACTCGCACCAAAATTCTTCTTCATCCGATACAGACGACGAACCGAGTATATTACATTTACAACATTTATCCATTTGGGTTTATAGGATAGGATTTTAGTTTTTCGGCGATGAAGCCGTCGTAATATTAATCCTGTAAATATTTAGATTTTAGTATTTATAAAGTTTAGAATTTATAGCATTTAGCCATTTGAGTTTATAGGATATGGTTTTAATTTTTCGGCGGCGAACTCGTCGTAATATTAATCTTATTTGATTAATTTTAGGCTTTATTTTATTTATTTTAGGGTTAGGAACTTGGTATATTAAATTGTGATACAAATAATAACAAAAATGTGTGATTAAATGTGGTGGGTTAAAGGGAAGATAGAAAAAAAAACTATGGTTAAATGGTGGTGGATCCCTCCTAAATTTTAACTAATCAAAAGATTGGTTTTGTACATCACTTTTTAGTGCTGGTGTACAAAAATGCTCTCGTGGCCGGCTTGGCTATGTAAAAGCTTCCAAAAGTACAAAAGTCAAAAGCTCACATGGAGTTGTTTATGGAATGCTTAAGATAATTTCAAAATTCACTTTTAAGATAATTTTGTTCATACAAACAAATCGATAATACCAAAATACTCATCAATTTCCCCATACTATATCCAGTTTGTCACACTATTTGTTTAACTTTTGCCACAGTAAAGTTCTCACTGCAAGTGCAACAACCTAGCATCTGGATCCACATTTTCAAAGCCAAATACAACCTCCAGATGGAAGGTCTACTTCATCAGCAGTCAAGGTGCTCTGGTTCGCACGTCTGGAAAGCTATCCAAGGTCTACTGGAAACAGTTAGACAAGGTTGTGGATGGACGATTGGTGATGGACGGAAGGCCAAGTTCTAGACAGATACTTGGGGAAATCTTACACAGCCACTCTCAGCTCACTCTCTACTACCGCTTTCATCTACTGATCTAGCAGTTTGCGTTGTAGACTTTGTAACTCTTGATAGAGAATGAGATCTAGTTAAGTTATCAACCTGGTTCCCACAAGACCTTATCCATCCCATTATGGCCACATTACCACCGCAATGCGAGGCGGGTAGTGATACATTGATGTGGCTTCTAAACTCGAATGGGAAGTTCTCAGTTACCTCTCTTAGTGAACTTGTTTCCTCTCATTGTTTAAACCCGATACGTAACAAATGGGAGCTTATCTGGTCGTTAAATATGCAGGAAAATGTCAAAATTTTCCTGTGGAAAGCAACGAGGAATGGGCTGTGGATTAATGCAGAACGTTACTGAAGGAAAATCTCAACCTCAGCAAAATGCATCTTCTGCGATCAGGATGACACAACCTTGCATATTCTATGGGACTGCCAACGAAGCTCCCAAGTTTGGCAAGCCGTGGATCTAGTTCTGCCAGGGGAGTTCTTGGTCATAAACATCCTCGAAGATTGGATTTTTATGAACTTAGACTACTCTAATGACTACTCTAATTCTCAGGTGACTTTCTCCACTGCATGCTGGCAGTTATGGTCCACAAGGAACGACATGGTTTTCCAGGAGAAGCACCATTCACCTCAGGTAGTTGCAGCAACTATCAAAGCCTTCGTCAACCATACTCAAAAGGCGTTTGCTAGTGCACTCCATAGCTAGACCATCAAGTCGAAAGCTATGGACGGTCTCCCTCATCGCATGAACATTGCTCTGGTGGTGCCGTCCTCAAAGATAGACTTTCTAGTGTACACAGACACAGTTGTTCTTCGTGATTCCTCAGCAGCCACATTTGGAATTGTTATCCGTGATGCATCTGCAAATTGGATATGCGGTTTCTCTGGGAAAACAGGATCATTCTCTATAGTGATCGCTGAACTTTGGGCACTATGGCAAGGAATTGTCAGGATCCAGTGTTTTGGGTTAAGGAATGTCAAAATCATGACAGACTGTGCAGAGGCCATGAATTTACTACTTGGTCGCATTGAAAACAGCATTGCAGACCCTCTAGTCAGGCGGATTTCCTCCAACCTGATGAACAGGATGAATATCTGTTTCCAGCACATTCCAAGGACGGAGAATATATCGGCGGATTTGCTCGCCAAATCTGCCTTCAGACTTCAAGGATTTTCTCCAGTTAGCCATCATCACGAATTTGCTGCCCCAATCTCAGAAAATGTGATATCCGATAGCAGCTGGATACTTGCAAAGTTGCCTCACACAACTACACTGACCAGAGCAACAGCCACTTTGACAGCAAACTGTTCAATGTCGAGGATCCAAGCTCCGAGCTCAGCTCATGTTAACGCAGTCGGCGAGTCCTTTTACTTTAACCCCCCTTGAGGGTTTTTAGATTTAATCTTGTTGTTCCTTTCGTTTCCACTCATGTAATTTCTCTTTGGCTTTTGCCTCCTAAGTAATAAAAAAAGTTTTCACTGTCAATACTTTATAACTTTTTTTTATAAAAGCTCATTTTTTTAAAAGTATTTCTGAAAAACTACTTTTACCAAAATACAAAAATTTGCAAATATAAAGTGTGGCAGAATTTTCATCCTAGTTAGGCTGTGTTTGCAAGAGTTTATGCTTTTGCAAAAGAACTTTTGAATGGAGAAAGTTAAAAAAAGGAGCTTTGAAGAGTGGTTTGTATGTGTTTAGAAAAAATGCTTTGTCGAGTCAAAAGTGTAGTGCTTGCAAATATTTTTTGAAAAAATTCTTTTAACTTGTAAAAATGAAAAGACAAAAATAACCTCGAATTTTGGATTATCACTTTATGGGTAGAGTTAATTATGTCACATTTGAACTAATTTCAAAATTGCCACCGAGAAAAGCTTTTCAAAAGCTACTTTTAGCTGACTTTTGACTTTTAGACTTTTTCTGAATTTTTGTAAATAAGTTAAAATAAAAACTTACTGATCAAACACTGCAAAAGCAAAAAATAGCTTATTATGTGTAAAAGACAAAAGTATAGAAAAGCTCTAACAAACTGTCTTTTTGCCGTTCTTCTCCTCACAAAGTTGCTAGCATACAACCAATTCTACAGTGCTACAAAACGGTACAAACGGACGTGCATTGACAAATATCTTTATTCTAAAATAATACAGAAGTAAGTACAGCAAGCAGGAGTATTTAAATGTGAGATTTAATTACTGTTCACTAACCCCTCTTAGGGTTTTTCCCGCCTTTGGACACTTGTTCCTCGCGGTCGCGTTAACTATAAGCAAACTGATTTTCTCATAATCCCTTGTTGATTTTGGACGCCAACGAGAAGCAATGGTGTCGCCCAGGCAACTCCTAGCGCTAATCGAATCAACTATTGTTCCTGGGACTGAACCCGATGCCGCCGAAAGGATGGAGCTCATTTGCGCTATTCGCGACTGGATGCCCTCACTCAAAGCTCTCCTTTCATACCCGGTATAGTTGTTGCAACATGCCTAGTTATCTTTAAAGTTCATTTGAATTAATTGCTTTTACCAAGTTTGAATTGCAAATATTGTGGTAAAATTGCTGTTTCTATGACATTGTGTTGGGGATGACAATATTTCGGCGATTGCTTAATTTTTCTAATGAAATTTTGAACACGTAAATTTGCATTTTGCTAATGTCCAGCATGCTTCGCTCATAGAACCAGGCAATGACGATTTAATTCAACATTTTTTACTATTTAAAAAATGTTTAGACGGTTCTTATGTTGTAATTTTTTCGTATCATGTAACCTATTTTTTCCAATTCTACATATATTTTAAGTTCCTTAAAGACTATTATGTTAAAGTACGATATTTTTGTGAGTTCTGACTCATATCTGTTCATTACTCATATATTGCTGTTGTCAATATGTTTGCGTCATCTGATATAAGAATGTGTTCAGGCTCCAAAACCTTCCGACAGAGCTCAAGTGCAGTCGAAAGAAGTGAGGCTGCCCGATTCTGTCCCTGTTTCTCTTGACGATCAAGATGTTCAGATTGTTAGTTTTTCAACCTCCTTTACTTAGTTATTTTCTTAAGTGTCTTCTGGACCAAAATTAATGAACATTACAATAGCTGATGTAGCGGATCAGCAGGTTGTGCACTGAATGACGCATGCAAGATATTTGGAATGCTATGACTCATGACTGTATCGTTATGGAGAGTGTTAAAGTGAATTGATCATATAACTAAGGTTCTTCGTATGAGCATTGAAATATTTGTTCACAAGTGCTACTTGTCGCAGTTTGTTATTATGTAAAACATTTCCTTGAAGGAACGATTTCAGATTGGAAGGACGAAGTATATGGTGCATCATAACATTAGAAGGCAGAGATGCATATTACCATTAGTATTGCTATCTCTAACTGGCAACCAATACTTGTTGCGGCCACTGCTTTCTATCAAACATTTTTTGTTCTTTGTTTCTTAATAGTCTTTCGGATTTATGTATTTTTTTTATAAGAAGAAACAATAGTTGCAATTATGTGGAAAGATATGCTTATTCTAAATAATTGTTAAAATTCAAATGAAGTTACTCTCTTATTGTGATTATTGTCATTGAACAATTGTTAATCATTGAGGTTTAACTAATTGTCCAATTTGAACCACAGGCTTTAAAATTGAGTGACGATCTTCATCTCAATGAAGTATATTGTGTGCATCTTCTCATTTCTGCCAATCAGGAGGTAACTTCTGGCATCGTTTCGTCATTTTAGTCTATTGGCTGGCAAGAGCACCTGTACCAATTCAGTGAATCTTAAGTTTTTTGAACATCTGTGGCCAATAACTGTGATGAATATGCAGCTGATATCTAAAAAAGTAAAAATGCACGGAAAAAAAGCTTAAAATGGTCCATTTTTCCCGTAGTATTTTCTATTTTACTTTCAAAAAGATTGTATTTTGTGTTTGGTTTAGTGGGGTTTGCTGGGCCGAGAGCCATTAGATGTGTTTCGCCTTGCTGCTGGACTTTGGTATACAGAGCGGAGGGATCTGCTAATGGCAATTTTTACACTCATCAGGGTACCATTTCGTTTCAAAAGCATGACTAATGAGAGACTTTATATGACACTCGTTATGTCAAGCAAAATTGATTTTTTTGCAGGCTGTCGTTTTTGACCATGATCTTGGGGTTGATCTTTTTGCTTACATTCAAAGTTTTGTGGAAGATCTATTTACTGCCGGACTTAGACATCGACTTATTTTACTTATAAAGGTATTTATCCTGTTTCTCTAAGACTTATTTTATTTGGATGAAGTTTTTAACAATCCAAATATCGTTACATGTTACATTTATATTGATGCTTAGTTATGGACCTATGGTGTTATATTTATCTGATCTCATGTCCTATATTTTTCTCATGGCACTTTGGGGTTTTACCGTTAACTGTCGAATAACTTCCTGATCAGCTGCTTAAAAGAATCATTCCCAGATCTGATCAACTAGAATTACTGAAGGACAACTTTTCTTAATCCTTTGTTTTCCAACTTTTCTTAATCCTTTGTTTTCCAACTTTTCATCATCTTAAAATAAGCTTCATCCAGATGGGAAGGAGCACTTCTAGCCTTGCTGTAGCTTGGAACTCTCTTGAGTTTAGAAATATATTTGGAGTATATAAGCCCCATATTCTTTAAACATTAAATAGAAATTTGAATAGACCCAACTAGGTGGATTTGGGCTCGAACGTGTGTGCACATGGGTCAGTGTATAAGAGGAATGTTGGTTTACATTAATAAAAGCCTTAGCAAGAAGGCAATAGAGTGGAACACCACATTTCATTATATATTGGTTAGTTTTTCTATCTCTAGTCTGTGGGACATTTTACTCTAACACCTTCCCATAAGTCCAACTAGGCAAGCCCGGTTGAGACTTGATTATTTATATTATACGGACTAGCCCAATTAACCTCAGAGTCTCTAGGTCCATCAGCAATCATATTTTTTTAGTTTGGGTTATTGGGTGGCTTTTTTGTGGGTAATATAGGGCCCATGGATTATTTTTTTCGTTCATTAGACCTTATTGGCTCCGATACCAAATAGAATTTTGATCATTCCCGACCCGGTGGGTTCAGACTCGTGTGTGTATAATTGCATGAGCGTAAGGAATGTGGGGTTACAATTATAAAAGCCTTAAGTTCTTAACACTAAGGCAATAGAGTGAAGCACCACATCTCAGTTTCTTATCCTTGTGGGACATTACTCCAACACATTAGACACTTATTGCGTACAAAATTGTTTACCAAAATGCTTGTTATTTAATGTAATGTTTGTGATCATATGAACAAGAGTAGTCGACTTCTTATATGATTCCACTGTCATTTTCCGCAGGATTCTGTCCATACCAATGCTTATTTGGTCTTAGAATGTTCTCATGTTTAAATATCTAAAGTTTACTTCGACAGTTCGACTCTTAATTGTTTGCTAGATTAATGAGTTGTCTAAATTTAAGGATAAGTTGCAAATAGGTGACAATCTATACAAGTTTGACAATTCTTCTACAGAACAGCAAAGTAATGAATGTAACATAGTTAGTTCCCCATCCTGTTGGGGGTGGGGGTATGATTGCGTACATCTTACCCTCCCCAGACCCTGCCTATGGGCGGGATTTACTGGGTATGTTTGGTTTGGTTTGGTTTGGTTTGATTTGGTAACATAGTTAGTTCCCTATTGTGATATGGCAGACAATAGCAATTTCTAGCTCGTTAGTTACAAATGTGATGTAATTACTTTATACTCTGCTTGAAACTCGTTTTTTTGTTATTTCAAAGTTTCTAAACCAAAACCTCTGCCTAATTATTCATTCACCAGAGTGATTGTCCATGGTAGAAGATGTATGCTAAACGAAACCATGACTTATATTGTATTTTGCAATAATGGTCTCAAAATTCAGGAACACCTGTTGAAAAATTCCGTCAATCTTCATAATTTTTTTCTTATTAGTTATTTGCTTGCTTGATGCAAAATTTAGCTGTCAAACTGTCCATGTTATCTTGGTTTATTGCAAGAAACTATTCAAAGTATGTTTTATTTACAAAATTAGATCCATCATTGAAGAAGGTTTTAGATTTTTTTTGCAGTCTTTTTTACGTTACTATTTTACTGTCTTCTTCATCATCCATCTTGAATGCTATTGGGTTTATTCAATTGTTGGATGTTCTTATTCTTTAGGAACTCCAAAGAGAAGATCCAACAGGCGTAGGGGGGCCTAATTCTGAGAACTATATCCTTGACGCAAGGAGTGTTCTTGTGGAAAGAAAAGCTGTGGTGTCTGGGGAAAGGGTGATTCTTGGTCATTGCCTTGTTCTTTCAGTTTTGGTGGAAAGAGCGAGTAAGTCTTGTGAGCATAATTTTTTTAACATGTGCAAAAACATTTTTATACATTCTCTGGGTGAGGGCTGCAGAGCTGCTATAAGTAGTGCAGCTATTACGATTGTAACCCATGTTCTATTTTACCAGTGAATAAATCACTGCAAGGACAACTTGCTGCATACGGTTTGGCATGAGCAAGGCTAAATTGTTCGCTGTCCTGCAGACTAAACATGACGAGGATTTACTATATTCAGTGCTTTGCCTGTTATGGAAATAGTTGAACTCATTTGATGTGTTTCTGCAGACTCTAAAGATGTTAAAGACATATTCTTCGCGTTGAAAGACTGTGCAAGGGATTATAATGAGGCCAGGGATCCATTAAATCATCAGGTCTTAGTATTGTATACTCTTTTCTTTCAGTTTGAAGTAACTGTAACTTGGAGGTAGTGTGTTGTTCAGATAACAAGCAAGTGATAGTAACACAGTATCATTTTATTGTTTCATCTCAAAGAGATTATCCAGCGGTCATATGTTGAATTCTTTTTTTAGTGCATTGGTCCTTACCATTTTTTTTTCTATATTTTTTGCTAGTTCTATTGAACTTCGCCCTCAGAAATATTGATCTCAATATCTATTACTTCGTATCACTCGTAGAGATTTTTTTGCCGTCCTCCATTTTTTTGTGTGATGCTCACAATGCGAGCATCTAAGCTATTTTCATCTTATTTGGAACTTAATATTCAATTTTAAGGAAAAACTTACCTGTTGGACTAACCAGTTTGAGATCACATTGATGTACTGATGAACCACTTCAAGGAGCATCCTGCTTGGAGATGCTTTGAACCTGTCCCTGCCTTGTGACTTCTTTAATTGACCCTTCCAGTCTGTTGAGATGCATTACTGCAGCCGTATAACTCGTGGCTGAGGCAATGAGCAGCCCACCCGTGGAACCTGGATCAGTAAAATAATCAGTGCTGCAAGACCTGGATGACACTTACCTGATTGGTGCTTGCTGATGTACTGATTAGGGACTGCGTTACCCTAAACTCATAGAGATTGATATGAGGAAAATTAATTAAACTAGCTGACGTCTTTTTCTTGCATCTATTATCCGGTATAGATCCAAATCACACATATTCAGTGTTTTCTGAGAGTCCAGAAAGGACTCGATGCAAATGTGCAAATATCTTTCATGAAGGTTGACTTGCATATATTTACCATAAAGCTCATAATATCAAATGTAGGTGGAGAAGGTGTATATGGGTCAGTTGAACCATGCGTATTAAGTACATAATCTTTTAGATTGTCTTTACATTTTTACATGCCAAAAACATGGATTTTACGTGATACGTTAACCATTATTCATGTATACACATGCCTTTATCGATTTGATTTCAGATTTTTATAATGCACTTGCTTGTATGCCCTTGTCTCTTCAAGTTTTCAGCGACTTGGAATTGTCCCCTCTGCTTGGCTTAAATACACCACCGATTCTTTCTGTTTGCTTAAGTTTATACTTTTATTTTGCAGATTTTGTATAGTCTTCTTTTCTCTCTTGTTATCGCTTTCACATCAGATGCTTTGGGGACAACGGCTGACAAATTGCCCGTTTTAGCTCATGATGTTTCTTTTAGGCGCGAGTTTCATGAGATTGTGAGTTAACTGCGTTTAGCTATCTGGTTTTGTATGTATATATTTGCGGTTATCTTACTGGCTTCAATACATGCTACAGATAATGGTTGCTGGAAATGATCCTGTCGTTGAAGGCTTCGTTAATTGCGTAAGGCTTGCATGGGTTGTACATTTGATTTTGGTTCAAGATGAAAGTGATGGGAGCGAGATAAGCACTGGTGCTTTTTCTAATGATATGAACAGCATATCCTCATGCTTGGAAGCCATTTTTACCCATAATGTTTTCCAGTTTTGGCTGGATAAGATTCTTCTTACTGCTGCATTTCAGGTCGGCGCTCATTCATTTTTAATGGGTATTGTAGATTATTTTAAGTCTCAAATGATTCTTAGGATGCGTAAATTTCAGATCCTTCAAATTAAATAACATTCCATGTATGTGTCATCTGTCTTTGGTGGACTGATAATTTTATGAACTTTTCGTGATTTCCATTATTGCCATGTCTTTTAGACTGCTTTATTATTATAAGAATTACTTGGATTGCATCTTTTGCTGATTTACTACGGTCCTGAGTTCATTTTTCAGCTTCAATGCTTGCATAAACTATATTTTTGAAAAAGTTATGCCTATATTTTTTCCCAAAAGTTGGAGGTGTGGGGATGGCCCTGAAGCACTCTCTTTCCATCCTCCCCTGTATGAACCTATTGTAGTTGCTATTTGAGATATAGTTTGCAGCCAAAATGCTTGGATGAATGCTGGCTTCTGAATTGGGTAGTATTGAAAGCTTCATCTTTTCTTTCTTCTTCACGAAATATATCATTTTTCCAATTGTCTTGGTTCCACTTCTACGCCAGCGACTTTTTCACAATACCTTATTAAAGGTATAATGTCAAAGAAACTCTAGATAAGCACAACAAATGCGACTGGCTCTACATTTTAATTTTCTTTGATTCGGGGTGGGAACTTTGTACACATGAAACATGTGGTGATAAGGTTAAGGACATGTTTTGATTGTATGTTTGTGTTACACTGCATGGGTATAAGCTTACACATGTTAGATGTGATGGTCTGCATTGGATGCTGTTTTTTTTTATAGGCTGCCTTGGATGCTGTTAATGTGAATGATATCAATGAATACTATTAATATGTTCTAAACGATTTTATATTATTTTTCTCTTTGCTTTTTCATTTCTCATGGTTCATTTTTTTTGGGTTTGGATTTCGTATTTAAGCTTAAAGTTTCATGTGTATTGTATAGGCCCTTTCATGGGTTTGACAATTGATTCTGGAATCTCCATTTATTGCTAGTAATTGTAGTTCGTCTTTTGATGAGCTTCCTTTACCCAAATCTCACGACAATTCAGCAAAACAGAATCTATAGTGTTCATTTAATGTAAATTCTAATTAGTGGTACATCTCAAGTTTTGAAGTTTCACTTGGATTCCGCCTATTCACTAGAGTGGTTTGACTAATATCCCATAAATTCCACTCAGATATTACTGTTGGCGTTTTTTGTTTAGATTTTTTGTCCTTCTCCAAGTTGGTTGACAAGGACTAGTCGCAGACTGCTTTCGATGTTTGCCTTCAGTGCTTGTTATTAATTTCAGCTTCGTGCTTATATGCAGAATGAGGCTGAAGATATGGTATATATGTACTTCGCGTACCTTCACAAGCTGATGGCATGCTTTCTTTCTTATCCGCTTGCCAGGGAAAAGGTTTGTTGATCAAGTTTTTTGGGTTCATTGATCTAGGTCTTTTGAATAGTTTTATACTTCCCTTGGTAGTTTATATGGAAAGTTCCACTTATTTGCGACATGTTATTATTTATTTCTCTATTTTATTATAACGAGGTTGACGTCATAGCTTGTAGATGGACCGAATGAGATTAAGGCAGTGTTTTAGACAGCTTTTCCACAGCTCTTTTTGCCTTTTCCACAGTATAAGCTGTTTTTGCAATGTTTGGTAAATCAGCTTTTGCTTTTGCGCTTATCTACAAAAAAGTCAGAAAAAGCTAAAAGTCATAAGTTAGGTGGGAGTAGCTTTTGAATGGCTTTTCTCAGTGGCAATTTTGAAATTAATTCAAAGTTTAAATGTAATATAATTATTCTTGCACATTCAAAAAACCTTCTGCAAAAGTCCATAAACTCCCCCAAACCCAGCATAAGGCATTCACTACTTTAGCTTATATAACGACAAAAAAATCTTTAGGGCAATTATTACTACTTAGATATGGAAAATAATTTATTGGACCGAACACTATCAATAAATTCTGCATGAAATTTTAATGTCATATAATTGAAAATTAATGCTACTAGGAGGATACCATTGATTCTTCTCATGAGCAGTCTAGCAAATATAAGTTTTATATAGAATGCTATTTAGACAAACGTCAAACCAAAATTGCAGATTGAAACTGGGCAAAATGACGATTGACGATTTTACCCCTGATCCTGACAATGTTGTTGTGTTTAGTAGGGGACAAAATCGTCATTTCCCCTATTTTGGTTTAAATTTGATCTGGAATTCGGTCGATGTAGCGCTGCTCATAGACTTTATTAGTATGAGATAATTTATATTGTGTTTATTATATTATTATATAGGATTTATAGGGTTTACGATATAATGAAATTTTAACATTCGGAGTTTGGTATACAAGATAATTTCATGTAAATATTTTGAAATGTACGTGAATTTATGATTTTATCTTTTATTATTAATTAAAAAAATAATAATAATAATTTTTTTTGAAATTTTCATTACTATCTTATTGAACTCGCATAAATACATTTCATATTTCTATAAAATTTTAAATGTCTAAATCTAATATTTAGCAATTATCGATTCAGAAATGCTAGCCCTACCGAAACGAATTCGGTATGGCCAGCGTTTTGTTCAATAACAAAACTTTAACCTGTCATTTTGTTAAAAAAGCAGGTGGGCCCCACCTGCTTTTTAACAAAACGGCACATTATTGTTAGGGGTACCGAATTCGTTTTGGTACCCCTAGCATTTTTCATATCGATTATTTTTAGATTCTAATGAAATTACAAATAAATTTAAAAATATATTATTAAAAAATCTTAGGAAAAATATATTTTTTAAACAAATATTTTCAAATTAAAAAAATTAGTTTAATTATTTTTTGGATAGTTTTCCAACACTTAAAATTTTATTATATTTTATAATTTTTTTATAGTTTTATAAAGGAATGACAAATTAATAATTTAAAAAAATCAATACTTTCCCATAAAACTTTCCTTCTAAAGCCCACGTTGACTGCCGAAATTTTTTTCATATATATCTTTGCTACTAAACACTAAATTTAATGAGATAATTTTGTGAAATTTCACTAAATTCTGACTACTAAATGTAGCTTATGGTAAGAGATAAACTAGATATAAATTTGAGTCTGGACTAAAATTAACAAAAGTTTGGGCTTAATTTCTTTAAATTATGTTTTGTTGTTTTGCATTTTGAAATATAGTTCTTTTTACTCTAATCATTCTCTTTTATTTATTGATACTTGCCCCAAAAAAATCCCTTTTATTTATTGATTTGATTATTAGGTTTATTAGGTGGGACTAGGGGAAATCCCCATTGCTGACCTTTCACTTTCTGAATAAGACGCTGAACAAAACAAATATGACTAATAACCAACTCTCTTCTTCCGGGGTTCAACTTTACCTGTGTCCCCCTCCTTACTTCAGCATAGATAAGTGTTAAGAAAAAAAAGAGTCTCACATTGGTTATAAAAATTCTAACTTAACTAAGTTAAATAGTAACATAATATACAATCAATTATCTTAAGTTTAAGATTTTACTTGGGGTAACTCACCTTTCCTAATTAAATTAGCTCATACACGCGCACCTGCGCATACAAGTTCCGAGCTTGAGAGAGACGGGTATGTTTTCTAACATGGAATCGGAGAGAACGATCTGAGGTCCGAGAATGTTATCATTGGCCCAATGGGCAGGCCCATGGGGCTTTAGCCCAATTTTACCATTATTTCAGGAGGTCCCGATGATTATTTCTGAGATTTTTGCAATTATTTTTCGGGGAAGTCCCGAGATAGATCTTATAATGAGAATTGACCCAATTTGATGACATTATCACTTTGAAAATCTAAGTCCAACATGATTGATCTAATTGGACTTGAGGGGAGTGTTGAAAACAATGTCACACACCGGTTGGGTGACTCTAAATCCATTAAGTTAAATAGAAACATAGGCTACAACCGATCACCATAAGCTTATGGTTTTAATGAGGATAGCTCATCTTCATAATTAAATTGACTCATAAACACGCACTTGCGCACACGAGACTCCGAGCCATGAGAGACACAGGTATGTTTTCTAACAATAGCATGTTAGTACAACCAGTGAACATATAAAGTACATAAATAAGAGGGGTGATAATTCAAATAAAAAATATGCAAAAAAACTAAATACACATATTTTAAATTTGGCTTCTTCTTGCAGAATTGGGGAGTAAATTGTAAATACAGGAAAAAAATTACTAGTTTATTAAATATGGATTAATAATATAGATATTGACGTTGATGGATCAACCCCATGCACGATTCTTTCATCTCACTTGCCCTTATCCATCGGACATACTCTCTTTCTTTCTGCCCTTACCCAATCCATAGCCATTTCTTAGGCAGAGCTCTTGCTTGCTGCCAAATCTTTTACATTTTTTTTTTATAAGGTTATAAGGTTTACATTTCTTTTACATTTTTTTTGGATAGGTTACATTCCTTTTACATTGATCTACTTGCACACACGGGCCCAAGCCCAGGCTCAGTCAATTTCTACTTGGATTTCAATAACTCTCTAGAGGAAATGGTACCTTGAAGAACCCAATAGATTCAGGCGTAAATAATTTCTATCAAGAAACTGACATCATGTTGAGTATTATCTCACACTATTTCCAGAAGAATAATGTTACTTGTACCCTCGTTTTTAACTTTATTCATAAATCTCATGATATGGCAAGCATCACAACCACACATAAAAAAACGATGGTGCTTGTGTGTGTGGTTTGCCACATCATGGAGTTTATGAATAGGGTCAAAAATGAGGATACATGTAGCATTACTCTTTGGAGAAACGCCATAAAACAACTTATAAGGAAATGTGATGTTACAATCAATTACATTGGGCTCAAGATATTAATAAGAGTAACCCACATATTCCTTATAAGTTGGTCCACATGTGCATGTGCGTACACATGATCCGAGGCTAGAGAGAAGGGTCTTTTTTCTGACTTGGTTCGAAACGAACAATGGCCCGCGATTGGTTCAAAAAAAAAATCCAGAAGAAATTGGACCCATGAGTGGGGGGCCATGAAGATTTGGCCCAAATTGAGCATTGTTATGGGGGCTCGATGATTATTTCCGGAATCCTTCTGATTGTTTCTGGGAAGTTCTGAATATTGGCCCCATAATTGGGTGACACCCAATTGGAAATTATCTGTGTTTTAGCATAAGTCTTAATAGGGGTGGTACAATTAATTATCTGTGTTTTAGCTTACTTACATTGACTTGAGAGGGAGTATTCCCACACGGATTTGGGAAGGAGTCATAAACCAACTTATAAATAAATGTGGTGGTACAATTAATAAATTTAAGGTCTGTTTTGCGCGAGGTGTTCATGATTTTGATTGTGCTTATAAGCACCTCTTAAAGTAAAATTAGTATTTTGCGTAATACAAGTACTAATGCTTGTTCTTTTTTTAGAACTTCTTTCATCTTAAAAATAAGCACATTATGTGATACTTTTTTTCCTTCTTAAAAATAAACATGACATTTTTGTAATAATATTCGAATATAAATATTTTTATGACCAAATCATCCTTATCTAATATACTTTAATTAAATAGATGAATGTCAATCTAATATTAAGTTTGTTATATATAATTAAAATAAAATTTTAAATGATTATTTTTAAGTACTTGCGCAACACCACAGGTTCTAAAAATAAGAAGAAGTAGTAGAAAAAGTACTGATACTTTTGCGCAAAATAGGTCTTTAAGCTAAAAATTTTAATGAGAGTAATACAAATCTTCCTTATAAGTTGACCTACATAATGGAAACATGACCACTAGCCCAAAGAGTGTGTGTGTGT
>JAOYMZ010040323.1:0-15300 GCA_025802335.1 Pinguicula primuliflora | reverse complement strand
ACATAATATGTTATACTTGTGTTATATTTTTTAATTTTTAAAATTTTTATGTATTTTTTAGATAATTATATGAAATAATTTTAGCAAAATTATATATAATATTTCCATTTATTTTGTCTCACCTTTTAAATTACTGAATTTTTATTATTCATTATTTTTTAGTTTTAACTTTTTTTAAAAATTACATATTGTTTTAAGAAAAGCATATTTGATTTTTTTTATTTATTTATCTTGTCTTTATAGATTTTTAGTAAATTTTAAATTTAATTTTTTTTTAATTTTCAAATTTAGTCATTTTCGTAATAATTATGAATAAAATATAGTAAGGGGGTAAGTTGATATATATGGCAAACCACAAGAAAGTAAATTGCATTTTGAAACCACATGGGAGTAAATTGAATTTAGGCCAAACCATAGGGGGATAAATTAAAATTTACTCGAATTCAGAAGTATTGTACAGTTAGATAAATACTTACCTGGGGGTACAGTTAGGTGTATAGGCCGAGTAGCTTATTTTGCAATCTTTTTTTTGATACAGAAAAAAAAGATTTCATTCACAAGTCTTATTCTGCGTTTTTAATACAAAAGTTGTTTAAAAAAATTATATAAAACTGCTTCAGTCGAATTCATTCACAAGTTTTTTTTTTATAAGTAATTCATCCACAAGTTGAAAGATATTTGAAATTTGAATAGATGGAACAGAATATAATGGCAGGATTAAACTGGAAAAATAGAGAGCATAGATCATGGAGGATCCAAAATGCAGGATTTGATGGTTGAAAAAGGGAAGGCTTAGCATAAAGTGTATGCACAGAAACAGAAACTGCATTTATGAGCAGAAAAGGAAAGAAAAGCCACTCACATTAAGAAATGAGAAGAAAAGGAAAGAAAAGCCACTCACATTAAGAAATGTGAGTGGTCTTCAAGCATCGATAATGCTATATTTATATTATTATTTGGCACGTACCTGTAGTAATAATCACAACCACAATTAAAAGAAAATGAATATGTATCCGGTGGTTGAGATTGTTTACATGTGTGTGTTTAGTAAGTGTGTCAAATTATGGTGTACAAATAGCATTTTCCTTCCTTGAAGGCCTTTTACCAACCAGATTGCTGTATCCCGTGGTGACACCTTCTCTTTTCCAAATGGTTTCAAAACAACAGCAAGCTCTTCAAGCCTGTTGTGCTGAAGTAAATCAGCAGATAGTACAGTAGTCCCTCGAGTGCATCCGCTCTCTGCCTGGATGAATTCACGTCCAGTGTTTCTTTGGCACGTGCTTCTTCCTGGGGGTAATGTTGTTTCGGTGTTTGCAGGCTCTGGGGGATCTGATTTTGCAGCTGTGGTAGTTGGATTTGAAGTGGTCAGATCCATTTCCTTGGTGATGGTGTTCTCAAAGGGATTTGCAGTAGCAGAGACACTTTCAGAGACAACAGGTGGTTTTGAAGCTGCTGAAGAAGATGGAGCTTTAGAATCTAACTCATCTCTTACAGCATTTATCAGTTTTCCAACATCCAAAGCTCTGTCCATGTTTTCCAATACTGAATGCTCTGTCTATGTTTTCCGAGGCTCCGAGCATTCACACAAATGGCTTTATCATCTGAAGTTTCTTGCAAGATTTCAATGGCATTTACCACAGATTTATAGCTGATCGCATGAGATTCTTGAGATGAGTTCTCCTGTCTTTCTGAGTAAGCAGAAGAATGGGATGAACAACTAGGCCCAGTTTCATCTGTCTCGACTTTATGATGTTCTTTGTGTTTGTTTTCTATTCCTTCAGTGGGAGATGAAGGAATCTCTTCAGACAAACCCACCAAACGTGTCACTTTATCATCACGAATCTCAAATCCTTGGACGGATACAGAAGGGGATGCCGAATTGCTGCTATCCATCTGCATTCTCTGAGAACCTATTCCCCCACTTTCCTTATCTTGGTAAATAGTTTCACCAAGAGCATGTGAATTGCAGCTGAAGAGCACTAATTTCATAGCTTCAAGGTCCTGAAAATTACCTGGACTTCTCCTCAAGTTATTATTTAAGGTGTTTGCAATCTCACATCCCACTTGCTTCATCCGTCCAGGAAATGATGGCTTTCTACCCAGGAAGGGAGGTGTTTTCTGTCTTGCTTTTATGGAGAATCCTTCTTCAGCTATTGGTTTTACAACACCTGATGGAGGGAGCCCTTCATGTCTAGCTTTCGTCTTCGGAGGAGTTTCCCCAAAAGGTAACTACAACCATAAGCCATAGACATAAGTGAGAGAGATTGAGTGGGAGAAGAGGAGACATATTCCATGATACCAGATGTTTCAAAGAGTACAATCAGAATTGACCTTAACAAAGGCAGCAGCTGCCTCTGCATTAGCCTTAATCCCGAGAGGTGGTCTGGTATCTCTAGGAGACGCTTCAATCATCCATCTCTGGCTGCTAGCAGTAAAGCCTTTTCCATGGCTGTTCCTCATTGGAGAACTATTTTCTCAGCTCTTCCCTTCTTTATGTGCAATCATATTATTTCTCACTGTCTTTGGCTGCTTTGATTCAACGTTATTTCTCTGATCCTCATCGATTTCTTTAGAAAAATCATGGACACCATTAATATCAGGCAGCAACTCCGCATCTTGCACACAACCAACATCATCATCCGCATGGATCCCCCTCAGATTCCTCTCACTCGATATTAAGCTATCTCTGTCACTGCAAGAACTGCTGCTACTTTGGCTTTCAGCCGTACCCTTCCGGATTTTACTAGGCCTGGAAAGCGGCTTGTCGGCTAATGTTGGAGCAGTCAGGTTGTAAGGTGGACGGTACTGATCTACGTAAGGATGTTATTACATTAGACCGGTGCTCGGGATTTTTCCTAAGCATGCTCTTGATAAGCGTTTTCCTGTTAAACAGATCCACATATCAATGATATTACACTAGAAATACAAACCAAATCAAGACTTGGCAAATGCCTGATACCAAAAGAGTCGTCCAGCTGCAAATATTTAAAACCAAGAACATGAGACAGAACAAGTTTCTTATAGGAATGGAGATAAGGAGGTAAAGGGCCAATAGATGATCTGTTAATTTTGCTGATTAGTCGCGCCATGCCCTGAAACATGTTGTAGTTTGTAACCACTATGGTTCTGTATGTCATAGTGTTGCAAAATCAATAAGAAAATCTTACAAAAGCCTTGAATGCTGGACGACGAGCAGCCATTTCATACATACAACAACCTAATGGTTAAATAAAGCATTAGTCAAGAGCAACTGTCGAACCTGGTTTGATTTATTGAAGAATGCTTATGGAACATAACCAAGAGACCAAATATCGGATTTAAGTCCCGAAGGAATATCAGTAAGTAGCTCTGGGCACATGTAATTGGAAGTCCCAACTACCTATACATAGAGCAAGAGAACAAAATTAGGAACTCAGAATCATACGACTAGCATTTGAAACAAAACCAAATAAAACCTGTATTATATATCATGCTAGTGCTGCACGATATAAATACACCTACCGAGGAAGCCAAATCATCTGCCTTCAGATTTTTGGCAAGTTCAAAATCACCTGAGGAAATGGAACGACAATTATTTAACGAAATCTATTGATAGATGGATTCAAGAAAAGGAAGTGTAATTACCCAGACGAATATCTTGATCTTTGGTTAGAAAAATATTCGAGCACTGCAGAGGAAGCGATACTTAATCAGTTCCAGAGGACAGCAGAAATTGTAATGAAGATTTCCCAACAAACACACAGAGGCTTACTTTAAGATCACGGTGAAGAACAAAATTGGAATGCAGATACTCAACAGCAAGTAGTAGTTGAGTGAACCACTTCAAAATTTTCTGTACAATTCCAACGTAAATTAAGTGCATTCATCAATCATATATTGTATTGAAAAAGAAAGACAAAAGTAGTAGTTGACTTCCTAGGAATGACTCTTACCTCTTCGGGAAAGTACTGACCATTGGCTTTTTTCATCAGTTCAGCCCTGTTAAAATGCAATCATCAACAGTTTACCAACATTACTGAGAGTAGTATGCTTGCAGAGATTTTTTTTATACTTTCAGACGCAAAAATTGCTTACAACACTCACATGTTTCCACCTTCGCAGTAGCCAGTAACTATGCAAACATAGCATCCCACTTAAACGTTCAAATTTTAAGATATCCGTAACACATGAAGATTTTATTCTTAACAGCCATTCAAGGAACTGGGAACTATAACGCAATTGCAATTACCTTTTCCACCCATGATTCCTTGAATTCAACAATATATGGATGTTGTATTCGTGCAATTTATGCCATCTGCATATTTGGAATACCAGGAAAACTTATTGCAACTTCTACCAAGAAGTACTACCGGAAAGATCATAACATGCGATACTTGGACGAGAACACACAAAAACGTCAATTTCGAAAAATCCAACTTCAATGTTGTTGAAATTGAGATGAAAATTGCAAATGCCAATCATTCTAACAAGTGTCTCCTTAACTATTGACAAATGAATATCTGAAAAAGATGCAACTAACCCAAATAGGAATTCTTTCAGATTAGAGCAAAAACTGAAGAATTCCAAATGCAGATATTTATAAGTAGCATAGTCAAGTAAGTTCCAAACAAATGCAACTAGAAATAACTCCCATTCTACCTCCTGATGAGCTGATCTCCGGCACCGTTCTGTTTGCCGAGCTAACCTGATCTTCTTAAGCACGTACCTTCACCGAGCAACGAAAAGAAATAGTATAAAGATGATATATTTTTCAAATTAAAAACAGTTGTCTCTGCATTTGGCACCAGGAAAAGCATATACCAACATACTGAAAAATCTTACCTTTTCCTTTCTAGCTTGTGATTAACCCATATGGCTGCTCCAAAAGCGCCACAGCCAATCTGCTCCATGATCTCATATTGGTCCATTCTTGATTCCATCAGTCAACACTCTTGAATATAAGAATCTGTCTCCCACAAATCCCAAATATCGAAATTATTGGTTCATAGCAACACACCCAGATAACCCCAATCTCAGCAAATGCACTCCCTTCAAATCCGTCTACTTCAATACACTAAAAAATGGGAAGCGGATAATGTACCCAGACAACAAAAGAATGAAAATGCGGATGCCATCACGGTGATCGGGCTCATTTTTATGAAAATGGGGTAAAATTTAGGGCTCATTCTTATGAAAAAATATAGAATTTAGATCACTTTTTAATAAGAATACAAATATGTAAAAATTTTCGCTGGACCATTGTTAAATACTTTTAAAAATTTGTATATAAATGAGTAGAAAACTTTTCACAATGATAAAAATGATTACTCATAAATTTGTAATCAAATATATTTGTTGTAAAATTAATTATCATTTTTAATAAAATTTAATATTTAAAATTTATCATTTATATAATTTAGAGTTTATTATTTTATTTCTATAGAGATCATATAATATTAATTATTATTTTTAATAGAATTTAAGACTTTAAATCTATGTTAAATATCTTCAAATCCTGAATATGTCATAAATTATGCGTAGCCTAGTTGGCATAATGCCCCCCATTCAATACTTGCCCAATGGGTTTGAATCCCGACAGTGCAAATTTTGTTTGATTATAAAATAAAAATCCTATTTTGGACATATATGGCCCAAAAAATATTTGGGACCTACAATTGGCCTGAGCTGAAGGCAGGACCCGTCCCAATGTAGCTCAACCCATGCCATCACCTAATCTTTGGATATTCTGCGGCCTCCACCTCAAATAATTTCCAGACTAGACACCCATTAACATAACGCCACATTAGATAAACAACGACGGCTAACTGAGGTTCTTTTGAAACTAACCAAACCCATCACCATGTCTGAGTGGGAAATATAACAAACCAATTCCAGTTCCAGTCCAGTGGGTAACTAGGAATCAAGAAGCTTTATGGGCTTAAGCGGAGAAGCTGCCGTTAACATGAAACTTTCCCTTTTGACTCTTTTGGTCTGTCTCTCTGCACATGCTTGAGAAGGTTGCAGTCTTTGGTCTTTGAGGCCTTGGCACCCAATTTACTCTGTTGCATTATTAAATTTTTGTCCTGATATCTTCTTTGTTAAATGTGATCATCACAAGTATGACTGGGGCCGCGGCCTTCCAGCTAAGTTTTCTCGGTCCATGGGAGAAATTATACGGTGTGGACATTCCCACAAGATCCGCTATGAACCATCACAAACTCGGCATTCGAGTTTGAAACTATCTATTTTAGACAAATTTTTTATTGCACTTTTTGTTGTTATTTTAGGTGATGTTAAGTTGGAATATTTTTAAAATGCTGCTTTCATTCCCAGCCGGAATAAAATATCTAAATTAATCTGATCGATATTTGTGTTATTTATGCGCATAAAAAATTAACAAAAATGTAAGTTGTGAAATCATTCCCAAATGAGAATTAAATAAATAATCTTATATTTTATTTCTGATGATCTGAAGTGGTCAAAAAAATTTTATTAGGATAAATTTATATATTCTAATACCGTTAGTTACAGTCTCAAAATTTTTTATCGTATATTTGATAAAAGAGAAGAAGTTTTATTGATGAATAATGTATCACTTCTTTAAAATCATATAAAATTATGCAATATAAAATAAGATCACATGTTGTAAATATAAATATATCAAAAAAACTTTTAAAATAAAGTTATAATAAATTAATTATATTTTATTGTTAAATTATAAAGCTACAAAAATTATATTAAAAAGGTCCTGACACAAAACTTACCCTCCATCTCCAACATCCGATTTACCTGCAAAGTTTGAGAGTTGATATGGGACAAGAAAAGCATCCCACGAACACATCACGAACCACTCACAAAGCCCACACACACATTGGTGTGTGTGTGGGACCCACGCATGTGAGTTGGTGTGGCTGTTTCGTGGGATGCTTTTCGTGTAACATACCATTTTTGGCAAAGTTTGAGGCCTCGTCTACAATTTTTTTTTCTCTGAACGGGTTTGGCTCTTCAACATATAGTTTTTTTTCTCTCAATTGGTTTGGCTCTTCATTATAAATGTTGAAGGGGGGTGGATTTATAAAGAGGGGGTGGGGTGGGGGTGCCCCTTAGGTCCTTAAAAGATCCACCCCTGCTTGCGCACACCGCATTTTTTGCAATAGCTAGTATACATCGTCGCAACAAATTATCTAAAGTTGGGAGGCGTTGGAACATCCTCCAAACAAATACATCCACCTTCTTTGGATCAAAACCATTCAACAAATCTGCACCATCTTCTGGAGTCATTTATTATAAGAATCAGGTCTCATGTCATTGATTATTCTGACAGCAATTTTCACTTCATATCTTCATTCATCACATCCTTTACAATTCTATTTGTCCCTATTTTGTACCCGCAGCAAAACATGAGATAATAGTTCATAAATTTCCTCTACTTCTCCAACTTTCCACCCATACAAGTCATGCCGCCACTCTCATACCTAATTTATTTCCTCCCCTTCCCACAGTATACTATATGGTTCGCCTCCTTAATTCCTATACAAAGAATACAAACGCTCAAAATCCCTCTTGAGTTTTCATTCCTCTACTCACTTGTCTTCCCAGAACTTCACATTTTTTTCATATCCTACTGTTTTATATTCTAAAAATTATAATCATGATTATAATAAACTTTGTAAAAAATTGAATGTTTTGCATCGCCCAATGCTTGTTTTTTATTTTTGAAACATAAATATGGTAAAAAAATAATCAACTCTTAAACATATTTTTTCTTCAAAAAAAATAAATTTTTTGAAATTATATCAAATTATTAAGTAAGTTAAAATACAAAATCAATACTTAATTAATCAAATAAAGATGATTTAAGTAAGTCATTTTGACCTGGCAGATCAAGAAGGGTAGGACCGGGAAATATTGAATCGGCTCTTAACGAGTCACATTGGGACTGGACAAGATATGGGACCGTTTGGGAAAAAATTCTATTTTTAATTTCATAATATATAGCTAAAATTGAATCTTAAATATTTATTTTTAAATAATTGTATAAAACATCGCTCATTCTAAAAATAAGAATCTATAATAGAAGAATTAGAAAAATAAGAAGAAAGATTGCGAAAAGGATGGCCTAAGTATGGTTTCATGTCCTTTTAAAAATAAAGTATACTAAAGTATATACAATCAACTTAATTTTTTGATACAATAGAAGCCTAACAATCTCGGATGGAAGAATTTCTAGGCATTGATAATTTATACAATTCTTTTATATCTTAAATAATTTTTAAAATTATCGGAAATATTTTACTTTTTATTGCATAATTAATTTATTTTACTGTCTTTAGAGAACCTAAATGTCGTTGACTCAATTAGCCTTGTAATATGCCGATAATGTCAGCTGGCTAGGAATGAAGGTAGCCATCCATAATTTTTTTAGTAAAGCAAATTAGAATTTTATAATAAAAAATGAAATATATGTTAAAAAAATATGTATAATTTAAAGATTATGTACAAACCCACTAATCTGGACCAAAAAAAGGCCGAAGATATATCATTCATCCTCTTCAGCCGGGCAGTAATAACTTCTTAATCAGATTCTCCATCGAAGGAATTTGTCGCCAACTTTTCCTTAATCAATCAGCGAGAGATTTAAACAACATTCTGGGTTTTGTTCAAATACCTGCAATTTGTCAGATTTTCGAAATGTCTCCCACAATTTCTTCTTCACCTTTTCAACCACAACTTCCGGCCTGAACTCAGAATCTTCAAATATTACACGGTTTCTGACATTCCAAATTTTCCAAAGTTAGTCGTCGATTATAAAACTATAAACTCAATCGTATCTCTTCCTGCTCAATTTATTACAACAATTGTGATCCCCATCCCCACCCACTAATAATATGAGAGACATAAATGTATCAGTTTTATAATAGATGTAATTATTTTCGATTTTATTTATATATAAAAAAAATAAGGAGTCTTCGTTCGGGTTGCAAGAGCAACTTTAATTTTACTTTAAATTATATAGATACAAATATAAGTTTAATTTAATTTTACTCTAATTTATATAATTACAAACATTGAGGGCTATAGAAAGAGTGTATGATAGATGTTGTATACTTTAAAGGAGAGTCACCCACTATTTAAATAATTTAGGTGGCACCCTTATAAGCAACTTAAACGGACTAGACGACCTAGATAACTGCCATATCAAATTGAGATAGGCAGTTAGAGAAATTCTTCTAAGCTAACTTGATTATGTATCATTTCTTTATGGTTGAGTCAATAAGTCATTCAACTCATAGGCATGGACAGTGTCCCCTTAGCTGTTGAGGGCAATCTACACTGCTATGGTGACATATTTTGTGAACTTCATTTGATATATTATGAAGGTCATTTGATCTATTAATAAATGGAAGATCTGATACTCAACATATCATGTTAAAAGTTCATCATATAAATACTAATGTCATTACGCAGCAAAAATATGTAATGATATGGGACAGAAAATTGTCAAAAGTATATGATTCATCACTAGAAGTCCAAATCAGAGTCACTATCTGAGGGGGAGGGGATGACATCTCTATCCGAGGATAGGGTCAACCCATACCCGGAGCCGGAGGCTCCTTTCGACAATGCAGATTGAGGTGGAGGTGTTGGAGGGGATTAAGGTTGCAACTCTTGCAGAATGAGGTCCAATTCGCGAAAGTGTCCCTCCAGATTTTCTTCTCACTCCCGCTGAGCAGCGGTGACCACCAGGGGGTCAGGTTCTGGTACCCCTTCTTCCTCCTCCTCTTCTTCTTCTTCCTCTTCCTCCTCTTCTTCCTCTTCTTCCTCCTCTTCTTCCTCCTCTTCCTCCTCCTCGTCCTCTTCTTCCTCGTTCTCTTCATCCTCGTCCTCTTCATCCTCATCCTCCTCATCCTCCTCATCCTCTTCTTCCTCCTCATCCTCATCCTCATCCTCATCCTCATCCTCATCCTCATCCTCATCCTCATCCTCATCCTCATCTTCAGCATATTCAGCGTCCCAAGGTTCCTCTTTAGGATCACCATCATAACTCGAGTCGTTGGACCACTCCTCCATCAGACTATCAACTTCTGTAGCCTCGGAAACAATATCAAAGGCCTAAACATAAACCAACAATAGTAAATAACGCGACTATAAATGTGTTTAAAAAAACAAAGAAGGTTCACCTGAGGATCGTCCTTATCCACTGGTGGTGCAGGGAGGTTGTTTGCCTCCGGTTTGTCGTCCGTAATGGATGAAGAAGAATTTTGGTACGAGACAGACATATTGATTATCTGTTTTGTGAAGTTTTGCAGCAAAGGGCGCTTATGAAGACAAAAAAACACGGGGAAAGAGTAATAGAATCTGAAACACACGTATGATCGTGTTGTCGACTGACACCCTTAGCAAGGGAAACAGAATTGAAGACAAAAATACACATATAGGAGTAGGCAGAGAGAGTCATTTCATTCGGAAGGTGTGAAGAACGTATGGTTGCACGATACAACACACCAAAATTGGGGAGTATACAGTGACTAACTCACTGTATACTATACAATGCCCTCGTGGCACTGCAGGATTGGTCGGTAAGCGAGCTCGCGCAAAAGTGTTAAACACCGGCCCACCTATCACACCAATCCCGCATAGCCACATGAGCACTGCATACTATGCAGTGAGTTGCCTCACTGCACCCACCCCAAATCCACAGCGCACCATTTCGAACCTATACGTGTAAAGCACATATGGTCGGATGATACACGCATGAACAAATCAGTTTATGGTTGGCTTAATAATTATTGCTCTTTTGGTTGGATTTATACGTAACGTCAGAGCCTCGACTTCGATGAGAGGAACGAATTCACTCTCCGATATATGTGTGTGCTCTTTTATTTCAGACTTACTTAAGAATTAAGATGGGAAGAAGAAGAAGAATCGACAAGTAGGAGCACGTGTAGTCATTGATTTAATCAATTTAAAGTTGTAATTTGCGTTGAGGCATAGACTAGCTGTAGTCAATAATTTAATGTAGTCTCCTCGGATGTTGCGCTTATTAAAGGATAGTTGGAGCATAAATGGTTCGATGGGTTAACCACGTCGGGTCTCTGTTGAATCGACTGAAGTGTGTTAGTTCCGACTAGGCTATTCGGGATTTTAACTATGACAAAAATATGCATTTGACAAAATCGACACGACTCGTCAAGTTAGCAACGAAAGTCTCAGTAAGACGGATTCATGATCATTATCAATCAATCTTTTCATCCAGTATATAAAAACAACATGACGACTTGGAATTAATAAAATAGTAAGATGCTCCCATAGTTTTCATCATTGATCCTGAAATAGCATTCACCGATACAGACTTTCTCTTCACCTTCGATATCGATTTTGGTAAAGCATCTTCCAACACCCCATTTGGAAGACTGGAAGATAGAGTGCGCGAAGGTGCTTACACCACTGATTCTGGATTCCTCAACAACGGAGATTAATGCTTATGTCCTTTTTCTTCCAATGTTGGACCACAAAATTGGTCGAATTTCTCTGGAGCTTGATCACAATAAGAAGCATCCCAACGAAGTAGATCCAACTTGCAAGAAGTAAAGGTTGAAAGGCCAACCTTTACTACCAAAGGATAGGAATTGCTATAAGAGCTGGAGCGACCACAATCAGGAGATAGCAAAGTCCATTAGGGACAGCTCACTTTATCCCGAAAGACACACCAGCACCACTTTACTGGACATAATTAGAGAAGGAAGCGACGTTGACAACCATGTGTTACGAATAGTTTTCTTGTTGTTGTTGTTGTATCTATTTATTTAGAACAAGATTTTGAATGATCATAGAAAATACTACACGCGCAGTCTATGAAAGACTACACGTGCAGTTTTTTTTGGGATAAGTATTAAAATAAATAAGTAATTTGGGTTTAGGGTAAGGGCCCGACTGAGATATCCGGGTTTGCGCTTAGCCGTCAGCCGTGAATAGAACAATACGGATGTTGTACTTAATACAGATTAGTTGGAGCACCGATGCCTCATCCAGGTTAACCACGAATGCGTTGTGGTTTTATTGACTGACGAGTTATTTCTGACTTTGCTATTCGCGTATTTAATTATGGCTATAATATATATATATATATAACTCTAATTACTTTATTTGACACGCTAAGTGAGCATGAATGAACAAACATGCGTGTGAATACATTAGTTTTAATCGGGTGCTAAGGAACTTGTGGGATTTGAGACTTTTTTCAAGTAGATTGAAAATAAGGAGACTTCATTACATACCTCGTAGGAGCAGCTTGTCTTGCATGTGAATCAATCATATATTGTTTGTCTCACAATTTATATAGGCATTAAACAAAGTTTATACTGTGTAAAGTGATGAATTATATACCACAATTATGAGTCCATGCTTAATTAACGGATGGTGGTTATTTAGTGTTATTTTTTAGGGTCCAACTGTGTTATTCGGGTTTACCACGTATAGTCGCGCTCTTAACCATAGTTGGAGCATGAATGACTCTTCTAGGATAACCACGATGAGTAACGGTCTTGTCGATTGCATTGTTTGTTTACTAGTTTAGGGTCCGACTGAGGTAACCGGAATTACCACATATAGTCGAGCTCGTACCGTCAAGCGTGGTTAGAACTTGGATTATAGTATAGTTCGAGCACGAAAAACTCTTCTGAGATAACCACGACTGTCGCGGTCTTGATGTTTCGTTGGTTGTTTAATAGTTTAGGGCCCGGCTGCATTATCCGGGTTTATCACGTATGTTGCACTCTTAACATGATAGTTGGAGCACGAATGTCTCTTTCGGGATATCCACAATGGGTTGCGGTCTTATCGATTGCTTTATTTGTTTAATAGTTTAGGACCCAACTGAGGTAACCGAGATTACCACGTATAGTCGAGCTCGTACCGTCAGACGTGAATAAGAACCATGGATTACAGGATTGTTGAGGCATGAATGACTCTTCTTTATATTGAGTCGTATAATCGTTCCCCACAATCCCACCAATGTGAGCAAGGCCCTTTGACAAACCGACTAATTTTCTAGTAGAATCTAAAACCATAGCATAACAATATAAGGTAGGAATATCTAACCAATAGTCATTGAATTTCACAATCATAGATTGAAATATAGGACCAAGATCTTCATCAAGATAGCTAGAATATAATGTTTTGTCAATTCTACCAATATGTAATAAAACTTGGTTAGAAGTTGGATAATATATTCCACTTAAATAATTAGTTGCATCATAAAATGGTTTTAAAAATATAGAAAATTTGTCAAGTAATGCCCATTCATAATTATACATGCGTCACTACCATGAGCGGAAATATATGCGAAAAATGGAAGTTGATATTTAATAACATCTACTAACATCTTACGGGCATGTCAATATTTAATTTCTTTGGAGTCATTGTATATATTTCACATATTCTTTTAAATTCAAATATTTTATTGTTTGAAGTTCTAATCCAAGTAATGAAAGACCTAACCTTTTCAAGATGTGGTTTTAAATTTTTTAAACCACATTGAACAATAAGATTTATAACATGACAAGCACGCCTTTGATGAATAAGTTTAGTTCTATATTGGTTCACCAAAGTTGCACTCAAATTAGTATGTGCAAGAATATTAGCCGAATCATTATCTATAGTTAAAGAAATAATATTATTTCTAATACCATACTCTATAAGTTTATCTTCAACACCCTCATATATATCATCCGCATCATGTCTAGACATTAATTTCATACCAATTATTTTCTTTTTAATTGTCCAATTCACATCTATATAATGTGCAACTACACTTAAATATGATTCTCTATATGTAGAACATGACCAAATATCACAAGTCAAAGCAAAAGAATAACTATTAGATTAAAATTCAGATTTAAGCATAACATTATGACTATTATAATATTCCATAATATCATTTCTAGTAATGACCCTACTTAACCTATTATATCCGGGATATAATGTTTTGCAAAACTTTTCAAAATAATCATTATCCGCAACACTAATAGGCAAATTCATGCAACATATTAATCTAACTAAAGCTTCTCTACTAGCTCGTTCATCAAATTTTCAAACGCTTACCAACCATCCCTATCAATTTGGAGTTGTGTTTGGATGCTAGCGGAAGGAGTAATGGAGCCATGCTTCTTTACATAGTGAGTGTGCATGGTTGAAGTGTCGCTATTATCATCACCCCTGTAAACCTTTGTACAGTATTTGCATTTAGCCCACTCCTTCTTCGTGCCATCCTCCTCAATCTCAACTTCATAATCATACCAATTCCACACTTCGGATGTGGTTTATGGTTTCTTAGATAAACAAGTTGAAAAAGAAGTCATAATGTGTAGAATTGAAGAGAAGTAGTGAAAAAATTATTGGTGAAGAACAGAGGGATAAGTTGGATATTTATAGGGATAAATTTAACAAAAAAAAATATTAAAAAAAATTATGTGTAACGGCTCTAAGAGCCGTTAGATACAACAACGGCTCTAGCAGCAAATGGGAAAGTCACTTTCCCATTGGCTGCAAGAGCCCAACGGCTCTTGCAGCAAAAACAATTTAAAAAATTGTAAAAAAGGGGGGGCGGTGTGGTGATGCACCGCCCACACCGTCATGCGGATTTTTTCGCACCGCCGGTTAGGCGGTGTGGTCGCATGTGAAAACTGCTATCTTTGTCGGCACTTTCCTGCATTTGATTTGTGTCCAGATTGTCATCTCTTCAGTTGTCCATGTGTTGCCATGATTTTCCTTCATTATCCATCTGTAGCAATCTTTTAGCTTGAAACCTGCTTGCATACTTGCTGTATAGCTCCATTGATCATTTGTTTCTGCATCCAAACGACTGTTAGCTAATTAATTTATCATTTCTTGTGCCATGTTCTCCTCTATACCATCTAGGTTCCTCTTCCATTCAAGCTGCCATTCTCATTCATCTTCATTCCATCTTCCTATCTGTGCTATTGTTTTCATCTTGTGCTTTATTTTCATCTTCCCATCAATGGGGGGTTTAGTTTGAATCAGCTATAGGGAGAAAGCTTTTTCCTTCAAAATGATTGTATCCCGATCAATAAGATACATTACTGAATTATAATCTTATTCGTAAGATGTTGTGATCCAACAACTAAGATCAATTCATCTTTGACCTGATTTTTTTATTAATAATCATATTTTTAAGATGAGATTAATATTAGTCATTGGATTACAACATCCGACTGATAAGATTACTGTTGGGCTTTTATATTAGCAATGTTAATTAATCCGTTTAATTAATTTAACCTAAAGCCCACTACCCACCTAAGC